>OMLP01002041.1:7106-32226 GCA_900302685.1 Spondyliosoma cantharus
ATGTAAAGGGGTTAATCATGAATTTTCATAATCTGAGTGTGAACAAAAATTGGATTATGATGTGCATGTGTCACTGTCACTATCATAAATGCATACACACACACATACACACACACACACAGACACACACAGACACACACACACACACACACACAGACACACACACACACACACACACACACACACACACACACACACACACACACACTGTTTGTCTTGTGGTCCTCCCAGTGGTCTTCCCATGTGGTCAAAAGAACATCACTAGAGCTCCTCCATTTGCTCGCAGCTAGTACTGCAACACCAAAAAATCCTGTTGGACATATTCCACTTTGTACCAGCTGACAACACAAACATGTATCTATAAAGTATGAGAAAATATCTAATAAATCTGATTTTTTTAAATCAAAGCAGTTACAAGTATTGACTGTGCTTTATGCCAAACAACAAAAATATGATGACTTGTTGTTTTTTACAAATGTACCTGTATGAGCAGTATAACAGATCCAGATCCCAAGTTAAGTTAGGAGCAGTTAAGTTCAAGGACATAACAATAAGACAACCTTTACATCATAAAAATCCTTTTTGAACCATACATCATGCAAATTAGCAGTTTTAGATGCCCTATACATCCTTTACATGTTTCTTTTTTCTTTTTTTTACAGCACATGAAATTCCCTACCACAAGTTGGCTGTATATATAACCTATTTTGTATCATATACTATGATGTTTCTAATCAGCCTTGTACAAAAATATATTGTATAGTCAAATATCATCTTTAAATGATGCCTTAAAGGCGCAGTACTTACGAAGTGGCCACCTTCAATTCATCCCAACAAACAGGTAGCATATCAGCAGAGTAACTGCTAACTGCTGCAAGCTGTATTCTGTTTTTGTGACTTGTAGCTACTCTTGACTTGTTGACTCCGTTAGCCGTGCAGCTAGCCAGACAACCAGGGGGGATGTTGGCGTTTACACCGCTAGCACAGGAGCTTCAGTCCACTAGGAGAAAAAGGGTTTTCAGGTCCGGGCTAGCTGGTTAGCATGCTAACTTCAGTATCTCTTCGACTCAGTACATAGCACACATCAAAACTGTTATTTTCATATTCTGTGGATTATTCTAGTGAATTGTTGTGTTGTGTGTTTGTGTTTTGAACTAAAATTCCCACATATTGCACCTTCAGATTAACTTAACTTTCCATAACAAATTACACTTTAAATGTCCAATGAAATGGTGGGCTGATTGCTCAATATTACAATGTAAGTCGCTGGAATATTTCAACAAAGTCTACTGTGTTTTATAGACAATATCACCATATACTGAACAGCTACATTGACTTAACTGGATGTAATTTCCTTTGCAGCAATATGGCAGTGAGAGGAGAGAGGACTCTTATTCATACTCATTCACATTCTACACTCATATTACCCTCTGAGGATTTGAACTGTCTACCCTGCAGTCATAATCTCTAACCTCTGGGTTGTCACCACCACCATAGAGATTTGAACTGGATGCCCCGGGGAAGATGAGGAAACAACCGAGGGAAAGAGACAGAAAAGTCCAACAGGAAGAGAGAGCGTGAAATCAAAATCCCATTGCTTTGATATCTTTGTCATCACCATAGATGGTCAATTAGACTAAACATTATCTGCCTTACAGAAAAGGACATGACATGAGAGTCCAAGAGGGAGAAAGAGGGAAAAAGAGGCAACATTTGTTGCAGTGTTGACAGATGTGGAGACATGGAAGGACGTTTCCCAAAAAAACTTAGCAAGAACGTTCGACACAAGAAATGTGACCATGTGATCAACCTTTCACCAATCTGACTGCAAATTCATTCTCACATACCCCCCACGCTTCTTCCATTCCATCAGTCCCTGACCACTTGTTCCTATCAAAGGGAGGTAATTTTATTTTTGTCTACATCTTTTCAATCTGCTTGTCAGCCTTGTCCCCCCCCCGATTCACTCTCTTCTCCTCTGACTAGCCTTGTCTACTTGACATTTGGCCAATCTGTTTCTATAATGTTTGTGTTGGTCCTCTACTATGTTATGTAATTGAGCCAAAGCTCTCTTTTGATAGGCTGATTACATTGCCTGTGTCGCTGCTTTAATGAGTGGTGATACATATAACTCTGAGAGAGTCCAGTATAGAAGGAGAGAGGGGCTCAAGTGTCCTTGAACAAGATACCGCTTTCTCAAGGACACTTTGGAAAAGACTCTGAACCTCAAATTGCTCCCGATGGGCAGGCCAGCATCTTGCATGGCAACTCTTCCATTAAGAGTGTGAGTGGCTGTGTGAATGGGTGGAAGAGATGCAAAGTGTAAAGGCCGTTGTCCACTACGGTAGAGAGATGCTATTAAGTGCATTTCATACGTGGCACTGTGACAGCCTTCCATTTGGATACATATTGAGTAGAAATAGGTGATATGCAGAATAGTTTCACAAAAATTCCCTGTCTTGTGAAGAGTTAGATGAGGAGATCACAACACATTTTCATGTCAAATCAACTCAACAGTTCAATTTCAGGTTTTCTCAAAACGACATATATCACCGTTCCGAAAACAACGTGACTGCTGCAGCGTACCAGTGATAGGTGTACCGGGCCTTCATCATACAGTCACAGTTTGGTTAGTTTGAGGCACTAAAACTAAAACACGGTTTGAGTTTGAATCACTGTTACGTCTGTAACTTACAGAAGAGTTAAAAACGCACATAATGTAACTTCAATACATTAGTAAATTAACATAACTCACCGTCTTGAAAGTCTTGTGACTTTTTCGCCCTTCATACTACTCACTTTCTTCTTTGTAGCTGTAATACCTATTACAGCCACAAGAGGTGCTACCTATCAAGAAATGTAAATATGGGTCATGAGGAGCTCCTTTCATAGTGGATCGATATGGATCGTTTTTCTGATGAGGACTGGCTGGAAGATCTAAATATGTATATTCCTTGCATTAGCAAGGCTATGTAACTTGGAACCTGGAATTAGGCATCCTGCATCCTACAGGGTCAACAAGGGTCCGCCTGACAAAAATGACAACATCAGAGGGCATATGAAGAAGCTCCGTCAGGACATATGCGTACCATAAATTTGTTTTGACCTGTTCAAATGGCCACTACGCTAAAACAAGCCACAAAATAAGTCATGTGAAGAATCCTTCCTGCCTGTCGACTCCAGACTGTCGTATAAACAAGAATAATATGCATAGCCCAGGTTTCACAGTGAAGAATCTAGAACCATTATTCTTAAACTGTCTTAAACTTTTTTGAAAAAATTTAACAAGTTAAAAATATATTGTATAATACTATCAGCGTAGTGCATAGAATAGAATTTGCCAATAAATCATATCTTTACTTAAATATTTGTGTTCCAGCTGTAGTCACATGAGCATATGTCATCTATGATGAGGTCGAGCTAAACTCAAACTGTGATGGCTGGTAGGCAAGTAAACGGGGGTACAATGAAAGGTTTACACACACTACTACAAGTGTGGCTCCAAAAGGGAATGTTCAAAAGACAAATGCAGATCAGGAGGAGAATATTACCAGGCAGCCTTACTGAAAATGAAGTTGACAATAGTATACAGAGCACAAGTGCTAGTGGCTACTGGCAGCCAAAGCATCCACAGCACATGCTAATGTTAGCAGCGACACAGCACAATGGTAAGCTAAATGTAGCAGGCCTACACTACTGAATTTTAATGTCAGTCACGATGGTGGTACTTGGAAAGGCTAATATATTCTGCTTTATGGTGTATAGCGTTTGAAAAACAATGCTCTAGGAACTTACTACATATGTCCAAGAGTTAAGCTAGCTGCTTACCAGTATGCCATTGAGGAATCCAAACATCAAAAAGATGCTTCAAAACACTCAACATTCAGTCAGCATTTTCATAAAATACACACAAAACAACTTTTGCAGACCCATATCAAAATTCAAGAGCATAAATAATCATTTCATACCCGAAAAGGGGAAATATCAGCAAAGATGCTCGGACACAAAGTCCCCTCTCTGGCCGAGAGCTCCCTCTTCCGGCCTCTGCAGACATAACCAATCAATCACAAGCGTCATCTCCTAAAAGGCTCAACAGGTAGATCACAGATGAAGTGACAGGTAGGTATATTTATAAGCTTTTGAAGTCTTTTAATTTGTTTTTAACCGTTTCAATCTATTTCACATGACTTAAATGTAAGTACAAGACTTAAAATACTAAAAAATATTTCATTTTAATATTTATTTAATAATTGTAACCTTATTCACAACCTTATTCACATGAATTTGAAATTAGGAATTATAAAATTACTTTTTTTACATCTATGGCTGACCTATTTATAAATTACATCTCTAATCACTGACTGTTTCTAACAACTGATTTTATTGACTGTTTTTAAATTTCTTATGAACTTAAAATCACTTTACCCCACATATACTACCTTGATACCATGTGTCTTATTACATTTGGGTTTGTGTATAGATTGAACAAACAATAAATTATATGTTATTTGTGGTCTTTAGATGGCAAGTAAAAAAAAAAAAAACTAGCCAGCTACAGCTTCAGATTTATCTTGCACGCAATGAGAGTGGTGTGAATCCACTCATCTATTTCCAAAAACGCCAAACTAGACAAGATATGTGATACTACTGCTTCACTGACCATGAATTTCAAAAACAACAACAACAAGCTAACAGAAAGTGATTTTGTGGATACAAAAAAACAGCTGCATTTACACTGTCAAAATCCTCTTCTGTCTATTCTAGCTCATCTATCTCCTCCAAAACATGAAACCTACCATAAAATATAAAGTCTCTATTCCATCTTTTTCATGCTGGGGCTTCAACTCCTCTATGGTTTCACAGATAAAAAAGGAGACAATATTTGACTACCGCAAACCAAATATGGCATGTTAGAGCAAAACATTTCAAAGCAAAGTCCATTTCATCCTCTATCCTGCGCTTATAACAGGAGATGTGGACTACTGAAGTGATGGGTGTGCCTTTTAGTGAGTATCATTTAAGCCAAATCATATACATAATGGATTATTCCTACTAAATTATGGAGCATAACACCTGCCACACCATGATGTTGGCAGTGTTGTTTTAGACTTCAGAAAGCAGAGTGTTGCTTGTTGAAAGATCTGAGTCTTAACCAGTGTATAATGAGAGTCTGGTGTGAGATCTAGTGAGCAGTCCAACTACAGTAGATGTCACTGAAACGATGAAATGAATTTTATAACTGATTGTAGCTGTATTGGCTTCTAAAGCAAAGACTTGGGGTTCTCTCTTTCACTCACACGCACAAATGCACACACAGACATGGGTCACCGGTGTCCTCGTGCCTTATCATGGTTTTAGCACCGAGGCAGATCAGTGGTTTCTGTCAGCTAACACTCGACCCTTGACGATAGCACAGTGCATGGGTAATTGTGTGTGTGTGTGTGTGTGTGTGTGTGTGTGTGTGTGTGTGCGGATGACGACAGCATGCAAGAGTTTATCTGTTTCCTCTTCCTGCTCTCTATCATCCATTGACATTCAGAAGCCATGACCTCCCCTTTCATTCCCAAAAAGGCTTATGTCTCTATTTGTTACCCCCTTCTCTGTTTAGTCAATGCTTCAGTATTTTACTTTGTTTACAGAAAGCACGACAGCACCACTGAAAGTGAAGGTTACGCGGAGAAGATCAAAGCATGTTGAAAACTCAAAAATTGTCAGTCATTCAGACGCTCGGTGCTCACGCGGCCCAGCTTTTCCGCTCAAGGTCAAAGGCCATCTCTTGAATATCCCGACGACATTTTTCGCAGGTGTCAAATGTCACATTCATGTGCTCGGCGTATCAGTCTCGCCTCCTAAAAGGGCTGACTCTTTTGAGATGGAGGGCGATGATTTCCCCCCCCATCAAACATTCAGAAGAGGGCACTCAGCACCACTTACTGAATTCTTCACAAAGAAAACACACACTCACAAACACACGCCCGTATAATCCCTCCATACACGCCCCCCTGTGTAGCGCGCCTTTGTTTTTGCCTGTGTAAAATTACAGTTGTACAGGTGTCCAGCCGGCAAAGCGACGCTGACAGACAGGCACGCAAAGAGGACAGCCAAGCACTTGTGTTCGCCACAAAGATCTTTCTTGTCTTACAACTGGCTGTCCTGCCCAGCATGTGGCTTTGGTTACAAAACCCCAGCTCTTCTAGCGGGAGCCGCCTTCATCTCCCCGAGGAACACAGAGGACGATGGAAGGTGCTTTCCAAGACGAGCAGCAAAGTGGCTTCCTCTTTCAAAGGGCCGCGGATGTACACGGCTCATGGATTCCTGTGTTAGCCGCGAGATAGCAAGGCACCTGGAGAGGCCAGCCAGGAAGAAAGGACAAGAGAGCAGAGGAGAGAGATGAGGGAAAAAGAAAAAAAAAACAGAGAGGAGCCGCTTAGATTCGATGCCAGAGAAGAGCTCTCTCAGATTTCAAATGTCCGTTGTGTGAAATTGTGGTTTCAAACGCTTACAATCTGACTACCTCCCCCCCTTCATCCTCCACTCGTCATCAGCGTATCATGAAATGTGTGGATTAGCGCTTTCACAAAGGCATGCTGCGCCGAGCTGAGTACGCTGTGAATTCCACGTTTACCTGTTGGACACAAATCCCCTCTGTGGGTTAAATCTACACTATTACACTTTTGTTTGAGCTCTTTGTATCTTAGGGGGGAAAAAAGGAAAAGGAAGCGTTTTCTCCTGCAGCCAAATGTAAAACAGAAAGATTCATGTGTTTATATCGCACACAAAGACGAATGAAACAAAGGGGTAGCGTTTTTTTGTTCTCGAAGCTCGGGACAGGGGTAAAACAAAGGGCCTTTAGTGATTGACACGTCCAGAGAGTCCCCTGCCAATCTTGCGCACAATCCATTTCCTCAAGCCAAAGTGTTCTCTTTGTGTGTTGAATATGTTTTGGAACATGCCGGCCATTGATTGACACGGGCGCAGGGGCTGGTAAAACATTACTGTTGTGTGAAGCAAACGGTCCGTCTGTCACTCGGCCTCAGATGTTTGGCCTGAGGCGGTATACTGATATAATAATGGTACAAAAATCTGGACATTTGCTCTCCCACTCTCCCCCCGTTCCCTCTCACTTGTTCATGCTGCTGTAAAACATTCAGATTTCCTTCCCTTAAACTATCAGCTCTCCACGTCGTCTATGTGGTATCAGCAAGATGAGTTCAGTTCTTCAAATTCCCTTCGCGGCCAGTTTACACGAGCTGATTTTGCCAAGCCGTTTCAGTTTTGGATCCGGCTTTAAAGGCACGTTGGCAGAGAAGGTGGGCGCCATCATTCATGTCCCCTGAGAGGTGGAAGCACACCAAATTCTCCCCTGACTTTTTTCTAAAGCAATAAATCTTCAGCCACTTCTGATGATGATCACCAAAATAATGTTGACAAAACCACATAATTACACAGATAATTGGCCCATCGTAGGTTTTGCAGCACACTACACTTGAGTTCTTTGAGTAAATATGTACAGCAATGATAGTGACATATATATACTTGTTTAGGATATTGAAACGCTCCTTTCTTTTCTCCTCGTCAAACAGTTGGAAGGCATAGTAGTGACACCCAGTGCGAGTTACCACCTTGCACCTTTCTGTTTCCAAAACAATCGGGGGAAAAAAAATGCTGTATATATAAAATGTCCTGATACTTGTGTATTTCCAAAATGTCATATGGATTGATTCAACACTGGCATTACAATTTTAATCAGCGGTGTAGAACCAGGTGTTAAAACGCATGCGGCAGCCCTCCGGGCCATAAGAAATTGGACAAGGCACCAGGAAATTGTGTCTCCTCCAGAAACAAGTGTTTTGTGATTGTTTACCCCATGTCTTTAAATTGCATTTCTTCCTTTTTAATTTAAGCACCTCAGCTATGGGATTGAAGGAGGGAAAGAGAGAGCGAAGGGGATGTGGGAGGACTGGGGGAACCTTTTCCACTGGTTATTTTCCCCCCTTTCTTCTATCCCTCCATCTTCTGTGGTATTAACCCTGTCTGATGTGATTCCTGTCAAATGCAAATGTCACGACCTGATACGGTCAACCCACAGGGCACTTTGGCTACATGTTCTACACCAAAATTAAAAAATATGAAGTTGAATGGTGTGTGAGCATGCGTGCATGCGTGCGTGTCTGAGCCTCATGTTTGTGCACATGTGTTTGTTTGACTGGCTGATCTTGCAATTACAAAAACCATGAGCAAAAACATGATTGCGGGGAGAAATCAAGTGTGATAAAGAAATTACAGCTTTCCAAAACACAGCAGCTTTGTTCACACCACATGCCAGAGTAGCTCTACGAAAATGTAGTCCAATCAATGGACTTTGTTTCAGATGAGACTCTTAAAAAATTGCTGTGCACACACAATTCAGCTTGTAAGCAGCAGAGTACGGCACAGTGGTGAAGATAAATGACGCTTTAAGATGTCTCTACGGTGGGGCTATAGGGGATTCTCACATCAGCATTAGCCTATCATGGCCAAAAGAATTCACAGTAATGGCACTGTGGGTAGCGTGTCACTCTTGTCTGTCATTGCATGACTTTGTGTGGCAGTAGTAGCCACACTGTTGTATTAGTTGGCTAGGAAGTAACAGCATCTTATTCTTTTTTTTTTTGTTGCGTGTGGAAGGTTGCAACCAGCGTTAAGGTGCATTACTGTCTGCTACTATGACAATGCAAGAATGGAAAGAAACAGAAATTATTGCAATTGTTGGATTATTTACACACAAAAACATATGCTATATGTAATATTAATATCAATAGAATATCAATATTTCGTTTTTGAATATTGGTATATTATTATAGTGACTATATCACTACTCTACACTACCTATTATGCTCATCATCTTTGTCTAATTTCTAAGAAGTCAGGCTAATTTGTCATCACTTTTTCAGACAGTGAACATAAGAATAAACATAATGTGTGGCTTTTGTGGTCTGTTAGAAATTGACCTACTGACAACTTTATTCTGAAATAAATATGCTTTATCATATCGCCATGAGTTTTAAACAATGGCTTCCCATCATGTTGTTATTCCTTGGCACCCTGTTACAGTCACACACACACACACACACACACACTTACACTTGCAAAATTTCCCTCAAGACGTCACTGTTGACATTTGTGTTGATTTCAATCAATCAAATTGTTGCTGGCACATACTGTACAAATGTCATGCACGACAGTTTATTGGCTGGATAACATCTCTCTGAGTATCATTGTAGCCTACAATACTATTGTGTTACACACAGTATGTTATTTCTCTCAATCTAAACAATACAATAGTTGTGACTATCATTAGAATTTCTGTCTTCATTGCCACCGTTTCTGATGAGAATCTATCTGATGTGACTCGGGAAGAAATGTTCACGGATGAGGTAATGTTTTAAAGTATTATACAGATTACAATTAGTCACTTCCTCACTCTCTCCTGGAAGTTATAGCGGCATGCGGCCAAACGAAACACATTGTTACCTTGGATAAAATGACGTATTTCTCTGGGTTTGAACATGTTTGAAACATTTGGGACAAAATAAGTACACATCTCAACGAGATATAACAAAGGACTAGTACACCAGTCGCTAAAACTCACAGTCCCATATGCAATTAAGATGTGTCTCAGAATGTTATATATCTACAGGCCTTTTCTGTCTGGATGCTTTAAACTCTGTCATTCATCTTTTGAGTTCAATGTATCTAGATACCAGTCTCTACATATTCTGATGGCTAGTACTGGTGCCAGTAATGTGGCAAGGCTGCCGGCTTTGCTTTGAACAAACATTATTAAATGGTCTAAAATTGGTTTTCAGTTCTTCCTGTAGCAGAGGAGCAGGTGAAAATGTCAACAGGAGCTGTATGTGTAAATCTGCCTGTGTGTGTGTATATACTCTACACTGTATGATTGAGTGGGTGTAATATCCCAGTATATTATTTTTACTCTGAAATGCAGTTCCCTTGGATGTACTGTTATGTTTTCACCACTAGAGGGAGGCATATAATAAAATATCAAGAGTCATTATACTACAGTTTTTCTCAGTCGCTTTGGTACATTTCTCAGATCAGAATTGAAATTCTCAAAACTACTTTTTTCTACTTACTAATCTTAATTCTTAATTACTTAATCTAAATTTTACTAATCTTCACATCATTGTGTCACTTGTGCACATCAAAAAAACAGTTTCTCATTTCTTTGAACAAGTGCTCAAACAAATGCTTTGGTACATCCATGCAAATGATTATGTACAATTCTCTGCTGTTTCCTACACAACATTTAGGCATTAGTTCATCGCATAAGTCTTTACATGCAAAATGGTTGAACAAGTTGTCATAATATGTCAAGCATATTTCTATACATTTCCATTAGACTTTTTTTCTAAATCTGTCCTGAATTGATAAATTGCTCCCAGGTGAATCTTGCCTTTCTCTAAGGGAAGGGAAATGTGTGAAGCATTAGATCAACCAATGATTAACCAGTTTTCTGAAATAGCTCAAAGGTGCATCTCATGAACCATCAATTGGCAAGTATATATATAGCCGGAGCACAACACAATGATATAATATCTGACAATGGAAGGACAACGAATTGGAAGATTTTTTTTCCACGCTGCATTGCAAGAGAAGATATTCGTTGTGATGTGGATGAGAATTTGTGGCCCAACAGACAGGAATGTCAGGATGCGTAGGAAGACTGCGCTGTAATTCCTACAGCACTGCATATACAGTTTTCCCTCAGGAGAATGTCCTATGTTCACATTTCTACGTTTGTTTTTTTGTTTTTTTCTTTGTGCTATGCAGTGCTGTCTTTTCCTTTCTGTACCGCAATGACATGGTCTGTCAACAAACTACAGTAAAAACAGTAAAGCGTAAATGTGAATCTTGTCCAGTCTCTTGCAATCAATCTCCCACATACACTAAGGTGTAACTTACAATTTACTATGTTTGTCATCAGAACTTTTGTCATAGTCTACATCAGAACACCCCTCCAGAGTACACTGTTATATTGACAACAAGACTAAGCAATTTGACTGTCTTATCCGTACACGACACAGGGACTTGTCATTCTGATGGCACTGATGTGTTCATTGACACAGATATTTACTTTTGAGAGATGAACTAAGGATTTTGAGCTAGAGAATGGCTTTTGCAGGTAATCCATGGTGTTTTGCTATTTGTACGAATTGTTTTGAGAATGCACTTATTGTTTTGCAAATGTTGAGGATGATTCGAGAAATGTACCAAAGCGACTGAGAAAAACTGTAAAACAAGAGACAATATTAGTAAATGTAAGTGAGATGGCACAAGGAAACAGAATATAAAATGCTGTATGAACAAAAGGTACTGATTAAATAAGCCTAGATTCAAAGCCATAACTCTGAATGTGTACATATCTAAATACATACAGTTTCGGTATAATCAACCAGTTCAGTGTTGTATTTTGCTACGGAACATACATGCACCTCATCCAAGTCGAATGCACTCACATTTGAAGGTACTTATATCTCTTTTATAGGTCTTTGTTTTGCAGAGTAATTAAAAAAATAGTGGTTTTCCACAAAAGCTATAATAGTTAGATAGTTAAACTATTTGTTACTAAATTCATATAGACAGATATGTAAATGTGTAGCATCAGGTGACCACAATTATGCAATGATGAAATATAAACCATATATGAAGATATATCATCTACTCATAACTAGTTTTTGTGAGTCATTTCACAGAGCCATTGCACTCTGAGCATCACACCCCCCCTCAATTACTTATGTGTGCACATACTGTATACACACACACACACACACACACACACACACACACCATGAGCACAGATAGACAGCTCTTGTTGACCATACCATCCACTTTACAGTTTACATTTACGCTGAGCTGTCGAACAATAAACCTCAACGTTTATGACACCCACTCTTCTGCTACATGATGAGCATATTCTAAGCAAAGCAGGTGGTATACTGCCCCCTTATTATCAGCCTGAGACACCAGAGTGCTCTATTCGATAGACAGAAAGATGGACAGACAGCTAGATAGATAGATAGATGGATAGACCAAGATGGATGTCCAAAGTTGAAACAAACAAGGTAATTAAATGTAGTGCCACTATGCCAAGCATGGTGTGCGCCACTATTTTCAGCTTGTTGCACAAAACACCATTAAGCTGTAGGTCCGTCTCGTCTGCAGCTGTCAGTTGGTATCCAGTTATAGCTACTGTCCATTTGTGTGCAGCCCCCCCCCGCACACACACACATTGTTTGCCCTGTATTTCAGAAATGAATGGCAGAGGAACACTAAGCTGCACATTACGTCAGCATACAATATGTTGTTCCAGCTTGTTATTAATCTACATCTTCCAAATCACATGAACTGTAGCCATGCAATTTGAACAACAGCGTTTTGGATTGATGTATATTTACTGTAGTGTTTGGCCAATGCTTCTATTCCCTTTAAGCAGTTAAACATCTCAGAAATCCACAAAAAGCCTTTGCAAGTTGTTATTTGATGTAAGATTTGTAGTATTCTGTCACACTATATTTGAATCACATATAGCAAAACATGTTCACTAAAACACAACTTAATACTGGATGAAATCCAAAGTTTTTTAAGTTAAGTTTAATAACATATATAAATACATATTAATTATGAAATCATTTAACTCACACAACAACAACAGTTTTATAATTTTGGTTTACGCAATCCTTTTGTCCATGACAATAGCAGACAAGGATTGAAAACCTATATTGTAATTTAAATTACGATATTCTGGAGAATTTTGAAGGCAGCATCACATCGTGCTAGGATAGGAAGGATGTGTTCTACGCATGCGCGCTGTCAGAGCAGAGGAATCGTGGCTCCGTTAGCATCCAGAGCTAGCGGACTGGTTGGGGGAACACGGTGCGTGGAGGAAGGCGTCCTGCGCACTGTAGGCACAAAGATATCGGCGACTTGACATATCCCCAGCTAATCCTTGAGCTAACCATTATCCCTCCATGCTGTCCGCGTAGGAAAGATAACAGTAATAACCCTGCACTGCCACCTCAATTAGCCTCTGTGCAAGACAGATAGCGGGGGAAACTGCGCTCTGCGTGAAGACTCTTCCAATTCAGGCTGAATCAGTTCTCTGTTTTGAATTATTAGGCAGATAGCTGCAATCTCGACAGACGTTACTTCTTGTGAGGATGAGGTTGCCGACGAACAGACAGTGTGCGATGGAAGGAGATGGGAAGAAGGTGGACCAAGCTCCTCCGTTCAGGAACCCTTTTGTGCACGTCTTGAAATTCTCCCCTCTGGAAAAGGCAAAGGTAAATTGATGTGTGCAGGCGAATGATTTATGCTTCAGCAAATACGCTCATGTTTGTTTCAGTTACGGTATTTAACGATGGTAGAACATTAACCCCTTCGTGCGACCCAGAGGAGAGGCTGTCACCATCATTTAACTTGGCTTTTCCCCCCCACTGAATGCATGTAGTCAGCTGAGCTAGTGTTAGCTAGCCAGCTAACGGCAGCTACATACATGTTGCTCTCTCCTCTCCCTCTTCTTGGCTCGCTGCCTTGCTTTAAGGATGCTGGAAACGACTGGGAGTCTTCTATTGTTAAATAAGGGTTTATTTGGCTGTAGCGACTGCATATGTTCCTCACATGAGTGTATACAAAGGACGAAAGCACCCCTTCTCACTCAGGAGTCAGCTAACAGTCTACTAAAATAAAACAGCTATGTGAGTGAGCATGGCCGCCTGCCCTGGATAGGCCTAGCTTGTTGCTCTTTAACTGTTCTCACAGCGAGTACAAGACGAGCATGTTGTCTGGTAGCTTTCACCAAGATGTGTTTTTATTGGAACAAATACAAGTGCCACTTATACTGAATACGACACCGTTTGTCGCTTCCCTTGTGTATTTTTTTTTCTTGCTTAGTTGGTGTATCACAGTGTGTACAGTCCCTCTCACCCAGCATCCAACACGTGTGGATGTGGAGGGTGGAGAGCTGGATGGAGACCTGACAGCCATGTGGAATTTACCTTACTTATCTGCTCTCCATCTATTAAAGTTAGCACGTTATTTTTAAGTCCACCTCGTTTGAAATAGACCAGTTGCCTGATTCAGTTTGACAGTTTTGCAGCATGGGGAGCCCATCTATCGCTCATTGCTGTTGATAATCAGATTTAGCTCTCAGGCTTCTCTGCAAAAGGTGTTAACTTGCAGGCTACTCCAATCTGTGGCGGTGATTTTTTTAAAAGGCTTCTTTATCTGATAGACATGTGGCAGTTGTGCACGCATTGCAACATGTGGCACAGTGCAGCAGAGGAAGAAAACCTGCACGCATCATGCATACAAGTGAGCACTGGATTGCCTTGTTCTTTGAAACTATGGCTGCTTATGAATTTGGAGGTGCATGCAGGCCCTTTGTAGTTCACCTCATATGATCCCTGTGAAAGCTCAAATTGTTAGTGAGCTGTGTTTGCGCGTGTGTATCTACCCTGAGCTGTGGGTTCGCATTAATCGGTACATCGAGTGACTCGAACCTGGTTTCGTTAAAACGTAGATTTGTAGAATCACACAGGGATTCATATAGGTTTGAGAGACATTTTTTGTTTTGTCTACATGAGCTTAAAGGTGTGCTGTGTAGTTTTGGAGAAGGACATTACATTTAAACTAGATACACAAGCTCACTTCGTTTTCGTGATTGAATAAAGCTTCAAACGGTGTTCTGGGGATAATATTTT
Source organism: Spondyliosoma cantharus (assembly GCA_900302685.1). Lineage (NCBI taxonomy): Eukaryota > Metazoa > Chordata > Actinopteri > Spariformes > Sparidae > Spondyliosoma > Spondyliosoma cantharus. The sequence goes on from OMLP01002041.1 coordinate 21,869, forward strand.
CCTCTGAGAACAGCTTGTTTATTCAGTTATGGGAGAAAAAAAAAAATCAGACTTTATTATTACTTCATTACTTTTGTAAATAATACAATAGAGTTTGAATTTCTTCTTGAAAACTACATGGTGCCGCTTTAAGAAGTTGTGTCCCTGATGAACAAAATACACAATTCGATGTTTGAATGTGTTGTACATTTACACTTGAGAAGACAAACAAACAAAAAAATAAATAATGATATAAAGTTACAAATGCCAGGACGCATTCCAAAGTGGCTTGATAAGCATGCGTTGTTGGTGGACTCATATCACCCACAGCTCTGAGGTAAACAAATATAAGTTGTGTTGTATCTTGGGACAACCAGTTAGCCTTCTCTTTGTAAAGCTTCCAAATTTGAAATTGGCAGCAGCTTCCCAAAGCCACAATTTTATTGACGCCCAGTAGTGCTTATCTTCCTGTACAAAACAGTAAAGCACATTAATTTTTCTCATATATTAACAGCCAAATGGTCATCATAAAGATTAGTCAATCGACGGTACTGTAAAGCATTAGTAAACAGTGTGGAAATGGGACACAGCTGTGAGTTATTTTCAGTAACAGACTGTGGTCTAATGGGAGAGACTCAGTTTTATGAATGGTGCTACATGGGCATAGCTGGTATCACGTCGTGTCTTGTTACAGGTAAGAATAGCGGCTGAGGGAGGTTCACCTACATTTCTTTCCTTCTGGCTCCTTTGACAGAAACTGAAAGGACAGGTGGAGCAAAGCCAAGGGATTTGTTTACTGTACTTCCTAATACATGTGCACATTGAATTAGCAGAATAATTGATCCAATTATTAGATGTCTTCTTTTCAGCAGCCATTCCAGTTTTGAATGCATACTTTCAAATTTCATTGAAGTGGTCTCTGAGGTTCGACGCTTAAAAAGTGCTGATCCCAAAGTGGGTCATGAGGTGTTGGAATTGAATTTCCTAGTTGTTCTGATGTAACGGAGAACAACTGTTTTCAGCATGTTGCACTGGCCCTTGCCTCTGCATCTACATCCACAGCAACATGAGGAAGGCGCAATGTGAACTGAAACTTTCAAATCTAGAGCAGAGAGTGATGGGATTGTCCTACATGCTCTTTTGTCTACTGTTCAAGCACAATGCATATTGACAGACTGAAAGGAAATGAGGTTTGTTTCACCAGTGTAACAATTACTGTAATGAAACCTGTGCGTTGAAGGTTTTTTGTGTGTGTGTTGTATTAATATGCCACAGATGGGTTAGATATTTCTAAAACGTCTGCTTAATTCTTCCTAGTAGGGGTAAATAATAGAAACAGATCAGTTTTGTCTTATTAACCAAGGCCATGAGAGTTTTCTTGGTATTAGACTATAATGGCTTATTCTGTCTTTATGTGTAGGTTAAGGCCCTGACAACCAATAGGCTACATTATCCTTATTATCTATTGATTGTCTTTTGTCCAACCACAGTCCAAAACTCAGACTCTTCATTTACCATCATAAATGAAAAAGAAGAGCAGCACATCCTGACATTCAGGAAGCTGAAACCAGCAAGTGTTTGACATTTTTGCTTTAAAAATTACTTAATCAATGAATCCATTATCAAACTAGTTGGTGACTACTTTCCTTTTCGATTAACTTAAAGATCATTCCATTCTGCAGCTCTCATCCAGTTCCTAAGAGTCTGCACAGAGGACTATACAATGTGGAGGAAAGTGAAACCTATCACTTGTTTTTCAACATGTGATTTTCTTTTTCTTTTGGTCCAAGGGGCCATAAGGCTGATATGTCTGACTAATAACCACACTGGTAAATAGCCCCAAATCTTGCAGAATGTGTGCAGACTTGAAGACACTCATTAGTAGGCTGGCAGGCTATACTATAATCCAGCAGCCTGACCTTTCAGTCCATATCAAGATGCTCTTGCAGTTTTGTACCTTGATGAGCTGATTAATTGATCTACAGAGCTGAAAGGTTTAGACCTAATGAGAACATATTTCTGGGATTTTTGTTAGATTTAGGTGCATCAGCAAACATTCCAGTCCTAATCTACCTTTACACCCTAAAAGTTTTGTCAGACGGCAAGCTTCTAATTTGAATTTAATTTAATTCCAGGTATAGCTTTGACATTCCTTGACATTCCTCCACACAGACCTGATTCTGTTTTAATCCTGCCAAAGCAGCAATGAGTCAATATCTTATTCCCAAACTATATAGATTGGTATTTCTGTGGATTGGCAGCAGAAGTGGGCAATTGATATGTTCCTCATAGATTAAAGGTACATATTCATCACATTGTTTTAAGGTGCATTTGGCATAAGGCCCAGGGCTGAGAAGGTTTTATGTGTCTTTCTTTTCTTTGTTTCTTTATGTAACTTAATCCATCACAGTGTGAGATCTTAAATACCTAGCCTGACATATGGCTATACATTATACTCGTTTTTTGAAGTATTTAGTTTGTTTTTGATGCCCCACTACCACACAGAACAACCTTACTAATGAGTTTGAGAAACAAAGAACTCTGTGTTGCAGCTTTGCCCTGACCTTCCTACGAGCAAACTTTTCAGACCTTCAAAAGTGAAATGTCTTTATATTGAAAACAGGAAGTTGGACACATGTCTGAAACACTAAAATAAAGGTTACAGTTCAAGCTGCTGTCAGTTTGAATGTATTTGCTTTATGTAGCACAGCTTCCTGTTGCTGTGTGGATGCAGTCAAGAAAAGTGAATAAAACCAGAAAGAAAGCATCTTGGTTTGTGACCATGGTAGGGTTCTTGTTGTTGGACTACGTGATGAGCTACACGCTTTGAAAGTCTGACAGTGCTTTCAGAATGAGTGTAAAACTGCCATTGAAACAGAAGGGAGTATTCACAAACTTATACATGGTCTATTCTTGTAACCTTTGGTTACATATTAATGGTTATGGTTTCGACCTTGCAGGGTCTTCTTCATCATTTAGAGAGACAAATAATAGACTGGTTCACAAATGACTGCAATTTTTGGTTTGCATTTTGTTAGTAATACTTGCAAATGGCTAAACCTTCAACACACGTCTGCCATTTTATAGACTAACCTTTGATACCAAGAAGCCCAAGTTCATTTTGGCTTTGTTGTTTGACTGCAAGCCTGCATCCATTATATTGGCCCTTCCTGATTGTATCATGATGCAATTTTTTTGATACAAAGTCAGGACTGCAAGAAACCACATTCGAATTGGCATTCGCTCTGGCTGCTCAACTCGAACAATTGTGTTTTGTTTTTTTGCGTCACTCGCAATTAGGGGTGTAACGATACACAAAAATCATGGTTCGATACGTACTTCGGTTTTGAGGTCACGGTTCAGTATGGGAACAAAATGCAAAACATAAATTTGCTTGTTGTGTATTCAGAACTTTTGTAAACCAACAATTTATTGTAACGAATACGATTATTGTATACGAAAATACAATTACTATTATTATTAAATAGAATACTGTTGTAAAGTGCTGCCTGGTAATAAGTTAATAAATTATTCTCAAATAAACAAAATATAAATAAAATAAGCTTTCCAGTGAATAAAATATTCTCAGACAAAAACTATATGACATATTATAAAAATATTTTCCGCACAGCTTGTTAACTGCTTTTAACAAAACTTTTCCACAAGCAAAGTGCAGCACTAATAGTTCCGGCATGTAGCCCTGGTCAGTTTTACTCAACCTTCATATTTTTTGCCAGAAACATTAACTTGTCCACATTGACTCAGTTATTGTGAGTACAGGCTTTCATTATGAAAATATAAGGACGACAATATGCACTTCTGGACAATTTATTGATAGTCGCATTCTTTTGGAAAGGCATCGACACAGTCACCTACACTGTCACTGTGCTCCGTAGCGCTCGTCGAACAGTGGTTTGCAGTGGTCCGGTATCTCCGTGTGGAATAGTAGTGTTCAAGCCATGTCAAAATGAATATACATATACATTTCTTGGGCGATGAGCAGGGCAATCGGAATGTTCTCCTGGTTAGTGGACATGGCCGAGGACCCCTCTCGAGATGGGATTCTCAACCACACCTCCAGCACACCTGCGACCCTCGCCAGTTAAAATGAACACCAGAGTTAAACTTTCACACCGGAAACATGTCTTTCTCTGTTGCAATATTTAACCAGGAAGCCGAAGTGTTCCCAAGCAGGAGACTTTAACGACAAGGGAGGGTCTTCTAGCTCTGGTTTCTCGCTAGCATTTGCCATGAGTTACACGTACACAGAGTACACAGAGTAAATCTGTATAGTGTCTTGACAGCCTGATTGTGTGGAGGGTGAGATCTTGGATCTCCCTTTCGCATGCTTACACATTGGAAAGTCACATCAACAACTTACGTATTTACTGATGCCAACGTTCTTACCACAGCAACCCATGCAGATGGACAAGTGATGTGTAGACACACAAATCCGATCCGCCCACTTGCAGTCTTAACAGAGCTTTTTTGCATTTACATTATTGTTACAATTTAAGCCCTACTTTGGCAACTACAATATGATTTCCAAGTTGCATCAGTCCATATTAATGTTTAGTCTGTTTTGTTGTTCATTTTTAAGACTGAGCCTTACTGCTTGACTTTAAAGATGCCTTTTAGTACAATGTCTGAATTCGCTCCAACTCCTAAATAACCTTTCTGTTTCGTAGCCTTGCCTTTATTTTAATTCTAAGTGACATTCATGCATTCTCATGCTTTGGGTCTGAATAAATTTTTTAACAGATGCATTATACAGTGGCTCTAAAGCATTGCCGACAAGCCCCCTTTTATTATGGGAAGAAAGTACCGGTACCTTCTCAATTGTTTGTTCTTTCTTGCACAAAACTGCATACTTTATATTTGTATAAAAAGAGAGCTATGTGCGGTGGGCATGCATAATTAATTCATGTATCTTAAGTGGATCCCGGGAATGTAAATAGTTTGGAGTTCTGAGAAGACAGATAGAAACTACAATGGTGTGTCACCGTGGTAACAATAGCCCCATTCACATTGCCGTTTGCATGTGGTGATCCTGCGCCAATTCTCCGCCTCCTCCTCTGTGTGAAAGTTTATGATGCGGCGAGGGGTGAAATTTCGCTCCAGTGTTGATCCGCCTCTGGAGTTAGTATCAGGGCCGTATTATTGCCGAACTGAACCAGTGTGAACGGATAAGCCGGCAGCGCGGAGCGGGGGCGTGCCAATCGGACGGTCGGTTAACTACACAGGTCCCTCACTCTAGTGATGGGAATTCCGGCTCTCTTATGCCTCGGCTTACTAAAAAGAGCCGGCTCTTTCGGCTCCCAAGTGGCTCCTCAGATTTTTTTGTTGCTTAGATTAATTTATTACCAAGAATAATGAAAAATGATGTGTAAAATGAATTACTAATGTACAAAACATATATTATATAAAATGTTTATTATTTATATGGGTTATTATACTCTACATGGAACAGAGAGTTTTGCACAAACTGTGTCATAGAGCTCTGGGTTGTAGGTCCAGGTGGTTGTGGTGGTGTAGACGCTGCAGCAACAGTTGCAGTAGACAAACTGGCACCTTCATAAGCAGCAGGTTCACTTGCTTGTCTTTTTTCTTCCAACTGCACTGATGGATGTGCAGTTCTAATGTGCCTGTGCAGTTTATTTGTAGAGACTGCTCCATATGAGATTTTAACCTTGCATACTCTACACTCAATTTTACTGCATTTCCTGCCGTCACTCATTCTCTCACCTTTCCAGCGTGTTGTCTCTGTAGCTTCTGCTCTCTCTCTCTCTCTCTCTCTCTGTGCTGTGTCTGTAAGCCCCGCCCCTCCTGCTCAGTGCGGACACACGGACGCCACCACATATCATGTAGTTGACCAATCACATGCAGCTTGAAGAGAAAAAATATATAGGAAAAAAAAACAACAAAGCTCCGATCGTTCACTTCAAAGAGCCGACTCTAAGAGCCGTTTCATTCACGACCAGCACATCACTACCTCTCTCAACTTGATAAAGAGAAATTTCCCACACAAAGCAACGTTACTTGACCAAACAAAAGTAACATAGTAACTGTAGCTGTCTTTAAAAATACCACAGCTGTACGTGGGCAAGCATCCGTCCATTCCGCCCGTCCTCCCCACTCTTCATCACGTTTCTGCCAGAAAAAACAGCGTCTGTCACCGGCAAAAAACTTTAACTCACCAAGTGTTTGTGATGAAAATAAATCACCGCGACCGTCAGCCCTCCGGACCGAGACTTCGGTGAACTTTCCGCCGGAAAACAGCCTCCGTCCCCACGAATGAGGGAGTCAGACAGCTTCCAGTTTACTGATGCCGATTATGCAATTTAGTGCGAAAAACATAACTTTCCACGATGTTTGGTGGGTCAGGATCTCAATCACAACACATTATAACAGCATCCATATGATTCTAAACTGTTGGCGGGTTTAGATTGGGTTTAGATTCAGATTGACTATAATATCGATTTTACCATCATGCATGGTTATTTCACAGACCAAAGGTAGGCTTTTGGGATTGCTCTTTGCTGCTTGTTTGCCAGTAGTTGAACAACACAAGCTTTAAATTGATTGATTTAAATTGACCATGCTATCAGACAAGAACTCTCCCTGGATAAGATAGACTTCAAGCTCCCCAGTAGTGGTTGCTATCAAGACAAATATTGACAGGAGATAAGCGCTGCTCTCAGAGCCATAACAAGCAGTTAAGTAAACAGTCAGTATTCGACAGGCTCATTGGCGTGCTGGAGTCATCGAAGTGAAGAACATATGCTATAAGCAACATTTATGTGATAATGTTTATGTTTATTTGGCTAGTATACATATTCATGAAGGCCATGTTGTGATCTGAGGGCACACGATCTCACTTCAGTAGCTGAGTACACAGAACACACAGCTCTTCTTGCTGCTGAGCTGCCAGTCCCCACTGTGATCCGAGGCCGTGCTGCGGGCCTGCTGCCCTCTGTAGCCTCTTTCATCAACTTTATATGTTGGAAGTTAAATCGCATGCACTGTTGTTTTTTTTTTTTTAATCTTTTCTTTAAACCAGTTGTTGTAGTGAATTGCTTTTCATAAGATCAAGCCAACATTGCTTTGTGATGGACCGCTTTAAGTTTTCTTTGTTAAAAATAAGATGGATCAGTCCAGCTGTGATTTGTTCTTGCATCTTCCTTCCTGACAAAATGCCAACATTCAGTATATTTATAGCATATACGATTGATAAATTTGGTGATTTTTTTTTTTAGCTTCACGTCTAAGGCTTTACAATCAAATGCTTTGATAATGTACACATTTTGAGTTGGCTTGTACTATGGCTTAATACTGCATACACCAAAGTCAACTGTAAATGTAACGGTACCAGGATGACCAAACATGTATTGTTGGATCTGCGTCCTTAACACTTTTCCTTTTCTCTCTTACAGATCGCATTGATGACAGTCACACTGTTCCCCATCCGGCTACTCATGGCTGCATTCATGATGCTGCTTGCTTGGCCTTTTGCCTTCCTGGCCTCAGTAGGGCGCTCAGAGACCACTGTTGAACCCCAGTGCCTCTGGAGGAGGTGGGTACTTTGTAATACATACTTGTGTTGTTTGTTTGATTGAAGGCACATTTTGGAAACCAGGAATAACCATAATTCCAGATCTCCTCTTCTTGATCACTTGTCTCAAACGAAAGATTAAAAATACTGCCTGAAAGGTTAATGAACGAGCAGGTGAAATAATGTCATTATGACAGGAGACATGGGTATAGATGATGCTTGTAATTTAAGTATGGGTAGGTGAGAGAGGACTATAGGGAAGATTTTTTTATTATTTTTTTTAACTGAGTGAAGGAAGAAAGGAAAAATAGACAAGCCGGTGGATTTCAGAGAAAGACACAGGTGGCTAGCAAACACAATATGAAATATATAAATATCACTAGAGGTAGCTGAGGATACCAATTCACAATGGGCACCGGCGGTGAAAGTGAAACGGTGCCAAATTTGATTTGCATTTCCACTACCAATTTAAATGTGCCAAGTTGAGCTGAGCTGTGCTTGAACTTTGGACCCATAGCACACCAACCCATCTCCAGGCGGTGACTTCTCGTGATCGCTACCAACTCTTAATGACCCTGCCTCTCCACCAAACAAGCGTTTATTGCATTACTTGGAGAGAAAGGCATTATTAAAGTCTCTGTGTGTTGAGTTCTCTGTGCTTTAGTATCTTCTACCTTAATCTCTTTGAAGTCAAGTTTCTCTCCTGCGTCAGTGTTTGTACTTTCAGATATCTACTTTATTTTACTGTTCCATCGTGTTTGCTTTTAGCTTTTTTAGGAGTGGTGTTAAGTTACTGCTGGGAAAAGGCGTACATTTGCTGATTTTGGTTCTTCATGATAAAAGCTTTTAACTAACTAGATACTAGGGGACTTTTATTATAAAGAACTTATTGAGAATGAAACGTGTTTATTAATACCAAGCTTTGTTAGTTGTGATCCTTCAATAATACTGTGGGAAGTAAGAGTAGTTACAGCTGCTCCTTTGAACACTTCTCAAGACAACCGCGTCATCAGTTAAAGGCACATCTTCAAGCGGGTCCCATTGGGCTTAAGCATGCAAACGACTTATCAACAACACTAAGTGAAAATCCAGTTGTTGTTTTTTTTCCTGTTTGCAGTTTTGCCCATTTAAATGTTATCTGCAGTCTAAATGTGCCCCTCACACATGCATGCATCTTTTCCAGACTGGTGGACATAATTCTGAAGATCATCATGCGGGTCATGTGGTTTGCGGGTGGTTTCCATTGGATGACGGTGAAAGGGCGAAGGGCACTGCCTGCAGAAGCACCCATCCTCACACTGGCACCCCACTCTTCATACTTTGATGCCATCCCAGTCACGATGACAATGGCCTCAATTGTTATGAAGGCAGAGAGCAAGGATATACCTCTCTGGGGCAGTAAGTACCAAACATGATGTATTGCTGTCATTTGATACCTCTGTGACTATGACCTACAGTATATTGTCAGGGAGAAAACAGTTCAGCCAATTTGAAATAAAGTGTTCTAATTCTGTATGATAGCATTACAAAAACTATTAGAAGGAAGTGCAGTGTTTATAAAAAGGCATATTTGTTGCAAAGTCAATTTGTGAAGGGCAGCTCATAACGGTTTCTTTGACCTTTTGCTGCTGTCAGTGAAGAGTCAGAGAGGGGATTGCCCAATCTACCACATAAAATGTTTTTACATGAGCCCAAGCCAAGTAAAGTACGGCTTGGGTTAATTTCTCAGGAAATACCAGGAAATGTGTAAAGGCACAAACAAAATACACATGCAGCACTGTAGTACTTTCCAAAAATAAGACATTTAGCTTGTCAGGTTCAACTCGGCAAGTTAAAACATTTTTCTATCTACAGTTCTGCAGTGTTGCGACAGAGTCGTGATGACATCATTAAACTCTTTAAAGCATCCATTACACCAGAAAGCAGAAATCAAATGTTGACCTCCAGATAAATGATTACACACAGACTGAGGAACTTAATAGTAACTTACAAACATCCTGAAAATACTGGCCCACCAGCTGCAATTTTGAACCTGAACCAGAAATGCCTGCGGGAAAAAAAGAAAGATGGTTTCATTATGTTTGTAAGGTAGAGAGCGTGGGGACTAAAAACATTACAGTTTCACAACATATTTAGTTTTCTACCTGCGTCTTTCAGTTCCTAATCACTTGTTGTCATTAAACTGGTTAAGGAAGACTAGTATGTGAGTTTAAAGATCCTTAAAACTGACAATTAAGAAAAGTTGTCTTTTGAGTTCCATTCCTAACTGGTCAAATACTGATGCTTTGGAGTGGTGGCCTACAAGATCTATAATTGTACATATTCACGAGTTGGGAACGCGACTCAAAAATCAACTTTTCTTACAAATAGGACGTTTAACAGTTGTTGTGGTATCACCACTGGAGCTTTTGTCTTTTCACCACCCAAGGCCACAGCAGAGGTCAAGTCGGTCTTCCTCAGTTGCAGTCAGTGACACAACAGTATAACAGCAGATCCTCTTAACTGTTCAGTTGCCTTTCCAGTTGCCAGTTTGGGCATTTGGTCTTCTGGCACTGGCAACAGGACACAAAGTAAAAGACCTAGGTGTGTGTTATTTCAGGCTTCCTTTCTCTTCCTCCTGCTACGCCTGCTAAGTCAGTAATTAGGCACTTTGTTACATCCAGGCTGAGTGACACATGCCAAGTTACAGCAGTCTTGCTTGTATTGCAGGATTGAGACTAATTTGCTCATTGGCGAATTGCCCAGCAGCCAAGATTATGTTTTGAAGCAACCTAAGGAGCATAAACACTGCACATATCTCCTGTTGTGGGGGGGGGGGGGGGGTGTG
>OMLP01002041.1:32246-42662 GCA_900302685.1 Spondyliosoma cantharus
GGGGGTTGTTGTTCACTGTTATCTGCTTGGCTGTTACCTGTCCAACTGTTTGACTAGACCTGTTGGCCTTGCCATAGGAACCAGGCACCGTGGTGCGTTCCCTAACAAGTGGAATCCAGAATAAGCATTAAGACCTGATCAGTCACAGTGACGTGTGTTGAGTGTCTCTCAGGGTACTAGCTAGAGCCCTAATCCCTTCCTGTCGGCAGACAGCTCACAGTTGGATTCAATTCCTGTTCTCATGGACTCATTCTCCTCTCTCTTTGTATTGTATGGTGCCCTCATTCTTCTTAACTTTTTATGTCTCTCTCTCTTTCTATGTGCCTACTGGTCTTTTTCTATATTTTAATAAAAATTGGATAGATGGGAAAATGAAACACAGTCCTTATGTGATTACAGTTCATTTTTCATTTCCTTGTACTATTTGCCATTTGTAGATCAGGTATGCTTAACCCTTGGGCTCTGTGCAGCCACCTCACCTCAATCACTGATGCTTGGTAGACAGGTACTAGTGATGCTCTGTGCGGTCGTAATCACCTGCTGCTGAGCCTTCCTCTCTAGGCTGTACATATCCCATGCCAGTTTGATGTTTCCAGTCAATATGCCTTCTATTGTTCCTCTGTAAGAAGTTGAAAGGAACTCAGCACTTTGCGTTATTTTTTCTAAACCATACAGAGTTTACAGACCTTGCTAACCAGGAAGGTGCTATGCTGTGGGAAGTGAAATAGACAGTCATGTTTTCATTCCAACTGACAAAAGTCAGGCTTTCTCATTGCTCATGAGAAAAAAAGGAAGTTGTGTAGTAAAGCGGTCAGTGGACTACTGTCTTTTTGTGGTTATTTAAGGCAGTCTGAGTTAGAAATTGCTGCAATTCTGGTTTGTTGCTTTTGAAGGACCTGGTATGTCTAAGTGTTCTATCATTCTTCATTGAAATCACGTCTATGTACTGGTTATTTAGTCTGTTAATGCTCAACCATTTTGGTGTTGGAGAGTGACAACCGTTTTAAAATGTTAATAACTGATCATCATCAACCCAGTCAACTGTTCCAGACTCCCCCCATAGGCCTCCAGTGCTCTGACCACATTGTTCACATTGTAACTTGGACTACATTATTCAAGCATGTAATCAGGGAGGGAAGCCAGACCTTTCTTCATTTGTAATCAACATGTGAGACTCATCTGACTTATGCAGCTAGCAATGAAGAACACATGACCGTGTGTTAAACACACATGGTCAAGTCATCTAGATATGACAGTTTTGATGACTTATTATGACTTGAGTTGGCTGCTTACCCCTGCTGTCACCCTGTGTGAAAGATATAATCGCTGGTGAGCAAGGGTCATAAAGTCTAATATGGCAAAACAAAGTATTGTCTGTTAGAATCCCATCTTGCCTTTCGTACCCAACATGAAGTGTAATAGTGATGCTAATTTTTGGCTAATGTTTTGCTCTTACCAATGGTAGTTTTTTTTTTTATTTTTATGTATTCAGGTAATAAGCCTTTTTTCAACAGTACTTCACATTTATATTAATGTCGCACTAACACTGGAGGACTGTTTCATTACAACCATTCATCTAGTTGTCACCACTGTGCAGCTCTTTTTTGGAGTGATTTGGATTTAAGTGCTTTGTTTAAGGACACCATTAGAGTGATGGTTGGCTGTCTTTTCTCAGCAAGTACCGTGAGATGTTTGTCCTACTGAATGTATCAGTTTTCATTTCATGATTAAAATGCTCACTGACTAAATATTCAATACAACAGGTAGTACAGACACGGTCTTTAGTACTAGCTTCAGTGAAAAGGTCTGAGTCAGAGTTCCCCCTCAAACTCCACTTAGCTGTCAAAAGAAATTAGAAAAAATAAATGTTTCTGGAATTATTTGTAATATCTCTACCCTTTCTCTGTTTTCTCCTAGCTTTGATTAAGTACATCAGGCCAGTGTTTGTATCACGGTCAGATCAGGACTCCAGAAAGAAGACTGTGGAGGAGATAAGACGCAGAGCTCACTCTGGAGGAGAATGGCCTCAGGTAAATGGATGGCAATTTTTGTGCTAAATGTGTCGACAGTTGTGGGAACACATCCACACAACAACATCTACGCCGCACCAAATCAAGCAGCAATTATCTTAGACATGTTTAAGTCTGATTTACTGACTAGTTTTTTGGTAAGTAAATTTAAAAACAAATGCATCTTTTTTTGTTGTTGTAAAAACTACATATATACTGTATTAGTCATCTATACAGAACACCCTAAAGGCTACAACTGTCACCCCCTCCTCTCTGGTGGCATGAGTGAGGTGTGGGGGTGGATGCTTGAAAAAGAAATGGACCAGCCCTGAAAAGGACGAAGCCTAAACCCAAACCAGAGACAAATTGGCAGTTTACCTGTAAAATGCAGTGCTGCAGAAAACATTGCGAGCAACTAACTATGCAGCTGACTTGGAGCAACTTGGATATTATGCAAGCTAATGCATTTTTACACTTTGTAGAATTTTCAAAATGCTGTCCTGACTGTTTTGGATGTGACCACTGTTTTGTTATAGGATGTGAACCATTCGTTCTTTTCTACAGATCATGATTTTTCCAGAGGGAACATGCACCAATAGATCCTGCCTAATCACCTTTAAGCCAGGTAAAGCTTCCTCCATCATCATTTTCTTCTCATTCAGCTTTCTTCTGGTTTCCTTTTGAAGTCATGCCGCCAGCTGTTTACTCACAGTGTGCACTGATAATTCATACTCAACCTAGTGGGAATATTGACTTATTATTTAGATGAAACTGCACATTGAATTAATGTCCAGTTTAGCTGAAAGTGTAGTGTGTGGTCTTAATTATTTAGGAATAAGAACAAAAATCACTGATGCATTCCTGGAGGTACAATTCTGAATTATCATATGAATGTTTAAATCTAATTTTAACCTGAATTCAAATACATCTTTAATGTGCTCTGTACTCTTGCAGGGGCCTTCATCCCAGCTGTACCAGTGCAACCTGTGGTGATTCGTTACCCTAATAAACTGGTAAGGCTCTTCATGAGCATGTTATGAACACAGCTTAAAGGCACAACTATTTTTACATTTTTTTTTACACAATCATTCAAATAGTATAATTTATATTGCAATTGGTCGCATGTAAAGCAAAGTATAAAGTCAAAACCTGGCTCTGGCCGTGCTAGGTGTTTAAGTTAGTACCTGCAATACTAAAATGTTAACGCTCTCCTTGAACTTAATGAAGGAGGCAATTGCATGAGCTTCATTGTGTGTATCTGTATGTATACTATGCATGCCCTGTAGCCTGCTTGGCATATTACCAGAGTCTCACCCAGTAGGTAGGTAAAGATTCTTGCCGGTCACATGGTGTGAAGAAAGATATTGGAGATATATATAGTATCTATGAAGGAGAAAATGTTCTGCTGCTGAAGCATTTAGCAAACTCAGCAGAATCCCATATGGAACTGTGAGAACCTCCTGGAGTTGACACTTAGTGTCGTGGTCATGTAGTGTAATTTTAGAAGCTCTGAGGGTCAGGTTATATTTAATTCTCAAACAGAAGAAAATAACTGAAAAGACTGACAGTCATAGAGCGGGGGAATCACAACGTTGTTTGAATGAGGAATTGCTTATTACAACATCAGAAAGGGGTTTTGGGAGCCTTTCAAGCAATCTGACATGCAGTTCTGATGAAGCATACTGGCAACTTTAAGTTTGTGCTTATAATGATTAATGATTAAGCAACAATTTGCTAAACAGATTTTAAAGGGAGGTTCCCTTGCTTTCATCCATATGGAGTTTCTGAGCACTTGGACATAACCCAGAGTTTCCGTAGTGTTTGGATGCACCTTGCATAATGTTAGAAACACTCTGAAACTCTGGGACAAGCATGAGTGGTTTTCTGTATGTATGAAATGGTACAACAAACAACTTGGTTATACAGGCTTTTGCTTGAAAAAACAAGTGCCATGATATTTTCAACAACAGTTAATTTGTAAAAAGACTATCAGAAGTTACTCTACAACTGGCTGCATTGTGCTGTGGTCACAGATAGCCTGTGTCTGCTCAAACGGCAGAAGTCCACAGATATTGTGTGGGTCTGTAGTCTGTTTAAAAGCTTTTTAATCCAGTCAAATATGGTATTTATGTAGATACAACATCGCTGTGGGCATATGGGAATCATGTCGCCACAGCAGCAGTTTTGAGTGACTGTATTATTTTGTTTTATTTATGAATCAGTCATTTGTGATTCAAATTTGCTTCCCTCTGTGCCACGAAAACAGCCCGTGGCAATGATTAAATAAAGGTAAAGCTTTAATTCAGAAAGCATGAGTGTGCCCTGTTCAAGTTTCAACATCTCTGCTCTCGCTTTCGGCCACAAATTGTGGATGCTCAGATGAGTTTGTCAACTAAACTCATTTGTGTCTGACATTCTGTGCAGAATAATAGACTCCTGACTCAAGAGAGACCCCTACTGGCAGGCCAAAGAGGCTGATTTGACTGAACTCGTTTAAGTCTGGTTATGAGAAAAGAACAGTGAAGCGTGCTGAGAAACTTTCTGATGGCCTCACTGGGAATCTGGCTAATCATGATATGACTCAGAGGGCTCATCTGAGACATTGCTCAGGCTTGTTAGTGAGGCTTTGGGAAACCAACTTTAACTTCGGACATTGAGAGGGAGAATTGTTTGAGGATCTTATAAATCCAGCAAGCGTGTAGTAGTACGAGTTCACTCCCCCACGTTTTGCAATAACGTGATTTGTATAATTGTCAATGTAAATGGGAATGCAGGTTTTTTTTCCAAGTTTACAAAAAAAGAATACGCTGTCTGTTTAGGAGACATGAGTACTCAGCCATGTCATCCCAGATTGCGGATCTTAAATGTCCACACTTGTATTTAAAATTACATTTAAATACTCTTAAAATACACTGAAACTGGTGTAAAAACTATGCAGGAGGTGGCTGAAGAATCTTCACAATGGAAAAAAACATTTAGCCTAGTGTTGAGTGGTAAAATATGGACATTCACTAGTCATTTGGCTGGTGGACAAACAAGTGTGTGTATCACATCGTCCTGATATAGCTGTCTACAAATAAAACTAAAATAGTGGTTTATTTGTACGGTTTCAAACTGGCACGTCCCTAAAAAAAGTAAAGCACCATCGGCCATCATCTACACGACTTCACATGGATCGATCAAAGCTGATCATTTTTGACAGTGACCCAGTTGGTTTATTTACCAGTGCCCCGTTTGTAGCTTCAACTGTTGAAGTCTCTGTGTCAAGGATTGGTCTTTGTTGTAACAGCGTTTGATACACATGACATGTGCCTAGCAACACAACTGGTATTCTTAAAAGTTTGACATAGAATTAAGCAGTACAAAACAATGTGAAACAACACCAGACGATGGATACAAAAAAGATGAGATGGTGGATTTAAGAATAGTTTTTAATTTCAATTTGTCTAATAATGTCTTGTTCTTTTTTACAGGACACAATCACATGGACGTGGCAAGGCCCTGGAGCGTAAGTACACAATTTCTCATTCTGTATATGGTTTACTTCAGTTAAAAGAAATGAATACATTTACATTAAATAGAAACTGAAGTCAAAAACCATCATAAGCTCAGATACACAACGTTTGAGACTCAATATTATGTATTAATTGCTGTTTTCAGACATCAATTTTGGCAAAAAGTATTGATAAATTATATAAGGTGATAATTCACTCACTCAACATCAAGGTGCACACCATCAACCACAGGTTTAGGTTTAGTGATGGTGTCTTTTTCAAGAAAATTAGCTGTATATATTTTCTCTTTTTCTGTATTATTTTGTTTAACCAAAGCACAATGTATGATACTTAAATTATAACATCACGTATCATAGTGATGGCTGTCATTGATCACATCCTGTAGCTAAAGTGCTGGCTCCTATTTTTGAAATGAACATTGTGGTCTGAACCAGAATCTCTGCAGTGTGATCTCAAATAGACTGGAAGCAGATTAGTTATTGCTGGAGGAGAGAGACTGCCCTTGTTATCCGTCTCTGTCGTGTCCTCAGAATACTATGTCCTGCTTTGGTTCAGCCTCCATCAGCACGGTGGATCTCTGAATGCTGTCTTTCCAGCTCCGCCAAACGGATCTAACAAAATATTTGACTAAATCTCTTTTTCAAAAAAGCACAAATGCAACAACAGTGTTTAATGTCACATTTCCTTACAAACATGTCACAGGAAGTTTACCAGTAATACAACATTCATATGTATTGCTTTGCTCTGATGCTCTAAATTTAGGTTGGATGCATCGTGTTCTTAAATTATTGAAAACAAAGAAAAAAACCTGGTGATCTCTGTCCAGATCCAGGTGTGCAGAGCTGTAAGATGCAAACCCTAAAAGACTGGTGCATATAAACACTGAAGGCCTGTAATGTGAAAATAATTATAGCAATCAAGGCTGTTTGTGTCTGTATTTGTTTCCTGTTGTTGACACTGTCCTGTTTTTATCCAGGTTTGAAATCTTGTGGCTGACACTCTGTCAGTTGCACAACGAGTTTGTGATCGAGGTAGGCACGACATTAACTCATCACATGCTGTGTGGATTAATGTGACTGTAGATCATCAGCTGTTTAGTCACTGCACTTAGAGTGTCAACGATTATTAATTGTGCGCTTTAAGAAAGGAGGCTCCTGTCATCGATACCATCCTGCATTTATTTATTTTTTAAATGCTTCTTTGGCCTTCTTTTTATCTCGAGCAGATTCGTAATTTTTCCCCTTTCTGTTTTTTATTAATTTGATTTTGGAAAATAAAGCTCTAAAGGATTCTAAATTTCATGTAGGCAATAGATAGAGTAAACAAAATATATTTATGTTTGTAAATACATACCCTTATTGAAATGCTCATATGTATGTAGAAAACCCCCCAGGAAGAGCACCAGGCTTTGAAGCCAAATTTTCGTAGTGGCCAAATGGTGTAATTACATTGTCACATAATGCTTTTTTTTCCCCCATAAGCTTACATTGTAAAAGAAGTTGCTGTAAAACAGGACACCTGGGTATTTTTATAGCCTGGAATTTGAGCTTTTACATTAACACCTTATCCGGGTCTTAATGTAACGTCTTTGCTTGTGATGTGTGAGATTTGGCTAGTTAATGATGTCCGTGTCTCTCTCTAGTTCCTTCCTATCTACACACCCTCAGAGGAGGAGAAAAGGAACCCAGCTCTCTTTGCCATCAATGTGAGGCGTATCATGGCCAAGTAAGATGAAACATATTGTTCACATGAAAGATCATAAATGTCATTAGTCAGATTCTGTACCACCTAGCATCGTCATCAGTATCAACTCTCTTAAACAGTACAGAGCTCAGGTTACACAGGCTATACGTACTACCCATGTTGTCATACACTCCCACACTCACTCTGTGCCTCACTGCATTAAGCTTTGGATGGGAAGCTTAAGTTCTGCAGGCAGACAACAAAAAGTATACCCTGTCTCTACATCCAAGTAGCTCTATTGGCTACTACATTGGCCTTCAAATCCTTCAGCAAAGTTTGTATTGATTTGCTCGTACTGATGTCCCGTCTCTTCTGTGCTCTGCCTAGAGCCCTGGGGGTACCCATCACAGACTATTCATTTGAAGACTGCCAGCTGGCCATGGCAGAAGGCCAGCTCAGACTGCCAGTCGACACCTGTCTGCTGGAGTATGCCAAGCTCGTCAGGAGACTGGGGTAAGTCACTCGAACCTTCCAATGCAATGCTCCCATCAATGAGAGAACCAAGGAAGGGGCATAAGGGTGAAACGAGGGGGAAAACACTCACCAAACACCACAGGGACCCCGGATTCAGTTTCTGGCAGTGGCACCTTCGGCTTTGGTGTGCATTCCAGCTATCACTACTGCCTTCCAGTTGGGGAATGTGTCCTTGTTGCTGTGCTAGTGACTCCCACTCAGGTGCCTGCACAGGAGGGAATCTGGAGGGGGGATAGTGTGACCTCCACACACGGTATGGTTTCTTGGTGAAAGTCCTCTCTGGCATGGGAAGTATTGGCAACCCCATGTATATTGGAGGAGGCACACGACTGTCTACTCCCTCCAAAATTTGGCAGTGAGGAGGATCACTGAGACTGCACGGGGACAGAAAAATAAAGAGGGGGTTTGGGGTAGAAAACGGGAGGAAAAAATGAAAATGGATTGCAAACATGTCAACAGCTCAACAATCTACGGTAAACAAAAAAAACGGTGTTCTTTCTTTTTTTGGTTTTCTTTTCCAAACGTCCTTGCTGATACTTCCGCCTAGTTATTCATTAACATAAAGTCTCCTCTCCTTGCTGTCCCAGGTTGAAACCCAAGAACACTGAGAAGGTTCTGCAGGAGTACGGGAACAGAGCCAGGAAGCTGGAGGGACAGAAGCTGGGCTTGGACGACTTTGCCCAGTTCCTCGATGTGCCAGTTTCAGACATGCTGCGAGACATGTTCGCGCTTTTTGATGAGGTAAAGACTGGAGACTTTTCCCTCACACCCATGATAGCTCTGTGGTCTTCAACAGTGGCAACTACTAGATCACTTGGCTTGCTCGATGATGACTCTTTCAGTCTTCTGTCAAACAAAAATATAGTTACCATATAAATGACTTGACTTGTTATATGTACGTATCCTCAGTTTGGCCCCAGCGTGAGTAAACTCCAAGCACTCAGTTGACAAAGTGCCTCTATACAAACACTGTTTTTTGCTAATTACAGCACCTTTCCTTTCACTCGGGGACACATTTACAGTGTACTACCCAAATAAATAAAGGTTTTATTGCAGCAATCTATTCATGACCTAAACAGCAATCCCCTGCAGTTACTCTTGGTTATTAAATAAATAAGTTGTCTTGCTCACATCCTCTTTCTTCGTCGTTTTTCCAGCATGACGATAACTGCATGGATATCAGAGAATACGTGATAGCCTTATCTGTCGTATGCAGACCTGCCAAAACTCTGGAAACGATGAAATTGGCCTTCAAGGTATGTTCTGATTCGAGCTCTGTGCTTATCTAACTACCAGGAAGATGATGATGTTTTCTCTGCTTGCTTTGGATCAGCTTGACATTTGCTCTGTTCAAATGCCACTTACTGTTGGTTGTCATGTGTTCCATCATTAGCGTACAGATGCTTGCACAAGTTGTTTCCTCATGTCTGCTTAGATCTGTATTTCACATTACAGTGTGGATTCATTGGTTATCCATGTTGGCAATCTGTCGGTGTGGCAGAATGAAACCAAATAGCTCAAGTTTGAGTCATCTTCATGTTTTCACATGAGTCTCTTTCATAATCCTTAAAGTCGAGCAAGTTCTGTGACCTTAGGGCTCTTGAAACCCATTGAGTGCAGATTTATTATTTTTAATGCCACCAATTACTTCAGAGAAAGGTCACCCCATTGAAGAACAGTTTTACTTGTTTCTAATTTGCAGCCCTTGTCAGAATGGCATGCCTAAAGGCAAAGTCAGAGATGACATCTGCATTTCTTCCCATTGTGTCTTCTCCAGATGTTTGAGGCAGAGGAGGACGGTGCCATCACAGAAATGGAATTGGCAGTTATCCTAAAGACGGCTTTAGGAGTGAATCACCTCAGCGTGTCGCGTCTGTTTACTGCCATCGACGCGGAAGACACAGGGAAGATCACATTTGGTAAGCATGACCTACATATTGTCCAGACTTATCTTTGTTTTAAGCTCTGCTTCATCAGTATAGGCGTATTTTTTGTTCTTTCCCACCCTCTCCTGAGGTGCAGTAGATTCAACAACCAGGCCACTTCAGTTTTGAGTGCAGTCTGTCTCTGGGCATTTTTTTTGAAGCCATTGTCTGATGTTCCTGTTGTCTCTGGCGCCCTCTTGTGGTCTCTCCACAGACAAGTTCAGAATCTTTGTGGCACAGCACCCAGACTTTGCTGAGGACTACCTGTACACAGAAAACGCAGGTCTGCACAGCGGGCCCTGCCACCGTCACCAAACAAAGCCCAGCCTGTCTTCCCTGAACCTGCAAGGCCCTGCTGCAACCAAAACAGCTAACGGTATCTGCCCTGACTTCAGCCCCAACGACCACGGCACAATAGATGGACTCCACAAGAAACACAACTAGAGCGGTTTTGATTTGACACCTCTCCTGGTGAGAGGGTGTTATGTGTGGGGAGGCGGGGCAGAGGAGATAGTTACTAGTTTTAACAGTAAGGGACTATATTTCAGTAACCACAACTATTAAATGAAGAAGTTTACCCTTTTTTTATTAGTATTGTGTCCATGAAAATTGCTGAGGTTATTTTCAGCCTGGTAACAGTTTATTTTGTTATAAATTTCTTTTTTTTAATTATTCTTTCAGAGCAAGGATCGTCAAAATGCCAAACAATGGCTGTTACAGATACAATTCTTGAATACTTGAAGGGCAAGC
>OMLP01002044.1:0-13446 GCA_900302685.1 Spondyliosoma cantharus
GCACACACATACACACGCATACACACGCACACACACACACACACACACACACACACACACACACACACACACACACACACACACACACACACACACGCACACACACACACGCACGCACACACACACACACACACACACACACACACACACACACTAGTTCAGCAGTGGACTCATCACATTAGACCTATAACACTAATACACAATGAGTATGGTTTTGTCAAACAGGTTCTCACTCAGATGAAAAGTACTTGGGCTGGGTATCTATACTGGTACAATGCAGTACTTCATTTGATATACACCACACTTTAAAAAACAATATCTGTACTGGTAAAAACGTTAAAAACTACAGTGTGTGGTGAATGAAAGCTTAGCAATGTATAAAGCAGTTACAGCCTAAATTATTTGATTACAACATAACTTTTTTCCTGAAACAAAAGTATATCATGAAAATACCCCATTTAAATAAAATAATGTAACCTATTATGTTTATTATTATTTTTCCCTTCACACAGAGTATAATGTAACCTTTTGGAACAAAGTTTTAATCTGTATAAGCGTGAAAAGCGTAATTCTATATTATAAAATAAAAACCCTTTTAAATTTAATCAAAGTTTACAATCAATTCAAATTTGTTGCTAAAACATTATTCAATTATTTTGAAACTTTGATTCAGAATCCAACCAGCTAAAACTAGTTTTATCAAACAACAATTAGAGAGCAGTAAAAATGATTAAAGTGGGAGCATGATTTACTCATTTGTGCATTTCTTTGTCTTCCTGACGCTGCTGGGATCTGTATTTAATTATCTTGTTTGGTTCGAGTTAACACTTTGTATTTTTGTGCTTCGTTGGGTTTTATGTGTTGGTCAAATGTCTCATCCACATTTCGTTCTACCAAAAAAAAATGAAGGACTCTAAGTACCATTTTGAGTGTTTCTCTGTCAAAACCAGTTACTTAGTTATTAGCAATCCAAAATTAATCTCACTAACAGCTCTGATGTGTTTTAGAGTAAAAGACATTTGTTATAGGGTTAGGGTTACGGTTAACGTTGTTCAATTACAATAATTAAAATTTCCCAAAATACTAGAATGGCACTCAGTACTTACTCATACCAGCCATCTACATACACTTGATTTTTTTCCTCACGATCCATGCATTTTTCCAGAAATTAACAAAAATGTTGAAAAGGGCCCTATCTCACAATGTTAAAGAAAGTGAACAAAACATCCTGGATCTGTTCCTTTATCTGAATCTGCACCAAACGTTTACTGGGTCTGTACTGTGCTGGGACACATCCTAGCATACAAGTTTTGTGGAAATACATTCAGTAGTTTTTGTGTAATCCTGCTACAAACCAACAAACAGAGACAGAGAAAGCATAACCTCCTTTGCAGAGGGAATTAGATGCCTATTAGACTAAATAACAACAAAGGTTAGAATAGTGTTATCAGGTATTATTTGTGAGAATGTAACCAATTCTGAAACACATGTATTTGTTATGTGTATCAACAAAGAATCCACAGCAATGTTGTTGAGTTGTGTTACAGCTTGTGATACTAAAGCTACTTCCTGTTTACATACGCCAATACCGATTATGAGAAATCAATGACACTCAAAACCGATATTTTGGAGCGATATTCATTTGTGGTCACTTAAAACAACGAGTGCTGGGATAAAACTAAATACAATTTACTCAAGTACTGCTCCTAAGTACAATTTTCATGACTTTACTTTGATTTTCTGCTACTTTATACTTCCTCTCCAATACATTCATTTGATATATTTAGTTACTAGTTACTTTGCAGATTCAGATTATTCAGTGTTTCTAAGCTGTTAATTGTGATGTGTTACCAATCAGATCGTGTTGTGGGTGGGAAATTTTGTGAGGAGATGTTGCATCAGAGCCAAAGTAGCACATTTTTAAATTAATTGATTTTGTCAGCAATCTGACAGAAAAATCAGCGATACCAATAATTGTAAAAAAAAAAATGCTGAAAGGTCGATAATTGGTCTACCCCGGAATTAACATAGTTGAATGTTATTAACTAGGCTACAGATTTCTTTACTGATCGACACATTTTTTAGGTTTAATGGTGCAACCTCATTTAGTAAATACTGGCGGTTAATAGGCTTTATGACTTTCCTGGTGAGTGATGATGATGGAAAATCAAATAATAAAGTACAAACTAAAAAGGTATTCAGAATAGCAGCCCAATGCTGTTGTTTTTCTGTACCCAGCCCTGTAAGTACTACAAAAATACCATCTTTAAAAGTTGCTGAATAAAAGGGAATGTCCATGTCAGCAAACACATTCACCAGAGATGCAAACCTACATTCAAACACAGAGCTGAGCTGCGTTTGAGACAAACACGTTCCATATCAACAGTGTGAAAGTCAGATTTCACACTCATTCAAAACACTGTGACACCATGAAAAGTCGAGGCTGAATTTACACAGAGGACACTGCGGTGCATCAAGCAAAGAACAGACAACAGAGGGAGACAGCAGGCTTCAGACAGAACAGGACACAAACAACTGGACTCATCTGTGGGAGTCTGCAGGAGAGAAGAACACTCACTCTCTAACAACAGAGTACAATTAAGTCCTGAAAGACAGAGAGCAGACAGAGCCTGTTAGCACAAAGATTAGCTGCCTGCCTCCATGACTTCTTCTCCATTAAATAATCAATTAGTGCAGATGCAGCAGAGCTTAATACATAATTAAAGGAGCTCCAGTCAAAGCTCAAAAAATGTGAACTATGGTTTTTATATTTGTTACATGTATTTTTTGAGAAAGGTAGAGAATGGCTGCTGCCATTTTTTTATCTCACAGTGGACATTTATTCACATGCTTCCTGTGTGTCTTCATATATTTGCTAAGCCCATTTCTGTTCCACTTTTGTGAGTATGAATGCTAACATAAGCCAATAATATAGTAAGTGTGAATATCTTTTGTTTCACAAACCAACTTTTGCAGTGACCAAACCCATGCCATTACACTGTGGCTTGATGCACTGTTGCCCAAATTCACTTTTTCCCATAAGCTTACATTGTGAAAGAAGTGGATAATTGGTGGATATTTTGAGTGTCACAACCCCCGCAAAATGACTCATTACACTGTCGCATAATATCTGGGAAATTTAGAAGAACAGCATGATTAAATTATTTTATCCCTATTCAAGTTATCCGGGCGCTAACCAGGAAGTTAGCTGGCCCGGTCAGTGAAAATCTCCAGTGCACAGGCTCTACAGACAGTCATTTCTCCACACAGATCTGAAGTGTTCATCTGCAGCCTTTTCATACCCCTTTAGCAGACATTTTAATTAACAGTTTAATACAAAGCGTACAAAGGGTACAGATAACATACCAATTTTATATTTCATTCCACGTGTTTTGCATTATTTTCTTACTCTCAGTCTGCCCCTACTGTATCCACACATCCTTCATGTTCACTCACATTTTTCTGTATCTTTGGAATCATAACTTTAATTCCACTGTTTCTTCATAAAACAGCAGCATACAGTATTCATGTGAGAGTAAATATCTCCGTACTGCATGATGAACTTCGCACTGATCTGTTCTGCAGAGAGTGATGTGACTCACTGTATGTGTTCCAGAGGATATAGAGAGGCTGGATTGTGTCCTGGTGCAGCTTGAGGTTGTCCCACAGCATCTGGATCAACACGTGTTTACTGTCCTCTGACATCCAGTGACGAGGAACCTATAACAAGGGACAAGATAGAGTCAGTCTGCCAGTCAGAGAAAATATTAATTTCTACTATTATCTGTCTTCATGTACCATACTCAGGAACAACTTTATTTTCATCATAAAAATAAATAAATTAGTGCAGTAATGTAAACACAGTGGAAAAAGGTTTGAAATGATATACATTATATAAATCCAGTTAGAAAAATCAGATGTTAATAAAAATATAATTTGCACCACAAGACCCTGTATTTCAACTTACCGACTTATTATTTGACATAAGAAACATCATTTGCCCTACTTTTCTCTTCACTTTCATGACATAAGAGGAAATTCTTGGGTTTTGCTTTTATTTGAAGTGTACAAGGACAGAACAAACAGGTATATGACCTGATCCCTTTAAAAACTATGATAAAAACTTGAGTTAAATCAGTATAAAATTAAAGTATAGCTGAGTCTCAAATGTAACTTCTTTTTAATTCAATTTTAAACAGACAAAAAGATAAACAAAAGCAGCTGAAGTAGTGAAAAACTGATTCTGAAGAGCAAAGTAATGGCTTGTTTTGAAGTCTTTTTTTGCTGTTCTTTGGCGATGTAGTGTATGTACACAATGACATCACTCTTAGTGTAATAACTAGTGAAATGGACGTTAACATTACCACCAGAGAGGGCAGTAAAACACTGAATTACTAACTTAAGAAGCGATAATAAGAAGTATTGTTACATATTTTTATGTGTACCTGGGAGTCTCTGTTGCAGTGATCAGAGGTGAGGATGAGACCCGGCAGGTTGCTGGGCAGGTCCAGTCGTCTGAAATACCAGACCAAGTTCCAGTAGATAATGGGATGATGGTCCACCATGTCGGCCTCTGTGATCACCGGGTCGCCCTCGTTCTCCAGCAGACTCTCCAGCTCCTTCCACAGAACCAGTGGGCTCAGGTAGGGAACCGTCACCGGCTCGGGGTTGTGGAGCTGCCACTCCATGCTCAGTGGGTCCTGGGTGGGACAAAAATTAGAGAGGTAAGATTTCTTATTGTTGGATTGTCCAGAGACAGCCATATACAAACTAATAAACAGTACTGAATACTTTAAATAGAAAATAAAGATTTTACTCCAACATAAATAATCTGCGTTGGAACACACCGTGGCTTCATTGAGACGGCTGGGCAGGCTGCCTGACGTTGGCACACAGTGGTTCAGTCGCGATGCTTCCTCCAGAGGACTAAAGACGCTGACGCTGCGGGCGATGGGTGTTCCAGGGGAGACTGCCCCCTGCCGACGGTCAGTGGGGATGTTGATACCCTGAGCTCTGGTCGATCGAGTCCTGTGAAGACAGAGGGAGGACAGTCAGCCCGTAGCAATGACACACAACTCAGTCACAACATTTAATAAAACAACTGGTTTAGTTTCACTTTGTCTTAAAGTACACACACACGACAGAATCCAGATGTTTAAATTACAATATGAATATCCTGCAGAAAATACAGTAATCAAAATAACTGGCATTGCGCTTTTATTAACGGCTCATCTCTATTGCTCATACATTTCATACCCTCATGACACACACACAAACGCAGAGCTTTGTTAGGACCAGGTGCTGCAGATAATCTCATTTAGCTCTTTTACAATTCAGATGGGATCATGTGGGTGCAGCTACAGGAGGTTCCTACTTCAAAAGCATTGTTTAATCACACAAACTGGAGCTGGCTGAATGAAGATGAGCTGGAAAAAATGCATACGGCTATACAGCACTTTTGAGAATACATGAGAACAAAAGTTATTTTTCAAGCTTTGGATTTGTGATGATGACTGTCAGCTTCATGGTTATATTTAATCCTCCTAGTTGCCTTCCCATCAGACCAAGATTTATGCTTATTTACATACAAAAAATCTGTCAATTTCTGACTTAAAAATAGGATATGAAGCATATTCATATTCATTTATTGCAGAAGCTTTTGTTGATATATTTGTAGATCTCTTCATCCCTCAGACAGGGATTGGGTTCAAAATTGATGCAGAAATATTGTGCTTTCTATTCTACGTATTATTGTCATATGTAAATGTAAAATGTAACTGAACTGGCAATAGAGAGCGTTGATCCTCTCACCTCATGCAGAGATGTGGAGCTACAGAGGTGTCGTAAGCTCACTTCTTGTTTTCAGAGAATGTTGTTGTACAGTTAGTGTTTATTACTTAGCACTGTCATTAAATAAATAAATATGGTTAGTAATTCTTTTTAGGAGAAGCGTGTAAAAAAAATGTGATGTACCTTTGATTTCCTGAGCACTCCTGCATACCAATCACAGGAGAGGGAGGGAAGACAGTTGTCGTAGGACAGGGGGTGGACAAGGTGGACGTCCCTGTGTCCAAACCTGTGGAGGCAGAGTACGATGAGGTCATCGCCTCATCCACTGACGGGCTGCCCTTCAGGAAAAGCCTGTGGAGAGAAGAGATGAGAAGAGAAGAGGGCACAAAGAGGGTCAGGGATCGCATTTACATCCAGGAAAAATCAAGTATAATTTTTTGACTACAAGCCAAGGAGATGAGCTCTGATGGTTTTTCATGCTGCAGGGTCAAGTTGATGTTGAAGAAGATGTCATGTTGTTCCATGCACCATAGTTTTAAAAATGTTATCAATAAGTACTCATAGCATGGGGGAATAAAAAAAACCCTAGGACAAAGAGAAGAACGGCTCCATGATACAGATCTGGTAAAGATCTGGTAAGAAACAATAAAAACTCTTCAATTGTTCATCCTGAATGAGAATTCAATAAATCAATTAAGAAAGATGCAATATAAAATCCCTCTAAAAACGATAAGTGTCATCGTCTACCTGCCGGGTCCTCTCATGTCCCTGATCTCCACGTTGAGGAACGGAAGGAAGGGATTTCCACAGAAGGGGCAGGTGGTGTTCAGGTTGGAGTCATCTGCCGTCCAGCCAGCCATTATCTCCTCGTCGTACACCAGGCAGTCACACGTCTTACAGCGAGAACAGCTGGAGATCAGCAGCTGGAAACACACACAGCAAGAGGTAGGAGAGCTTTAAGACCAAATATTTGAAATAACATCTACTTAAACACTAATTCTTAGTTCTATTCTGATGTCCTTTATCTTTATACGTATATTTTTACACTTTTGAAAGATTTATTTTATCCGATTTATGTCCGACAACATGCAGTCTGCTGCTTTACCCTCATGTTTATTTTACTGAGTTATAACTGTTGTAGACAAACATACCAATGAAAAGAAATATTCTGCTGAGGGAGAATCTTACTGATTAGCTTGCAAAGCTGAAAGTTATGAATGCCGTTTCTAAAACTTTTCATTCGAGTGAAGAACCATCAAAGAATTCAGAAGTCCTGCTGACTGGCAAACATCAGCAAGCACCCACTGAGTGATAAATGTGTCAATGAATGAATGCCAAGAAAATTCTTAGTTGTGAAGGATTCTGCCTTTCTTATAAACTGCTGCAAGCACAGCTCAAAAAACAAAAATATGAACTCACAACACACTTTATAACTTATTTAATAAAAAGTAATAGTAGAAGCAAACTGCAACACCAGCTTTCTATTAGAAGCTTCTAAGCATTACTTTGATATAAAAAAAAAAAGATATTACAGTTAAAAGTATCAAACTATTTATGTTTTCCTGATCCAGTCTCTGACAACTGTGACCCAACTGCAGAATGTCTGTCTTGCAGTTTTACCTCCATGGCGTAGTTGTTGAAGATGCTGGTGTTGCTGGTGTAGCGTGAAGAGCCCAGGTCCGACTTGTCTGGCAGAGGGAACCCGGGTGGCGAGATGACACCTCCTGCAGGAGCAGAATGATCAGAAAAGGTAATGATAAAAAAAAAAAAAAAAGAAGAGACAGAACAGAATCTTTTTCTTGACACATTTTTGTGACGACATTACCCAACTTCTCTTAATGATGGCTCTACTGTATGTTGACATATTTTATGCTTTTTGACTTTTTAATTACTTTTTAATAGACTGCTTGTCATGTTTCATCTTTATTTTCTCAATTTTCCATCAAGTAGAAGGAAAACATGAAGAAGAATTATTACTGAATCAAGAGACATTCAAATAAACCAACTCCAGATTTCAGCAAAAATTCAATGTTTCGAAAAGTGGATCAGAGAGTAAACCTTGGTTTTTGACTTTGAACATATCTGAACTAACAAGGATAATTGTTAATGTAACACTTCTTCAGCTGAAGTAAGACATTATTGGCTAAACTTTCACTGGAGCAACGTTGCTCTCACCAGGGAGCAGAGATGTGGGTCTCCCAAGGCTGGAGCCTGGAGGGGTGCTGTCTAGTCTGCTTCGGAGGGGGCTGCGTCTAGGGCTCCTGCGGGGCCCCATGGGGCCGTTCCTCTGTGGTGACACAACAGAGCTCCCCGACTCCCCACAGTACTCTTCATCCAGTAGGGAGGAGCAGTCTGGATCTCCAACACCAAGGGAGGACACACTCAGACGGTCACTGTGACCATCCTGGATGAACAGAGGAGAGCTGGGCAGGTTAATGTCATCATAGACTGCAAAGGTGTCCCATCTTCAAGTTATAATACTCACAGCAACTAGAGATCAAGTTCAGCTCTGACTTACCAAGAGCGCTCACATGAGATACAAAGAAAAAAATGTATATCATAAAAGGAACTAATAAGACATTTTGTACTGTAATCCCCACTCATGCATCTGACCTAAAACCTTAATCACACAAACCACTCAAATCTAGCATTATTTTGGCTATTACTTATTATTTTTTCTCAATAAATCTGCCGATTATTTTCTAGATTCTTGGAAGTCCAAAAAATAAATAAATGGTGGGCCTTGAGCAAATGCATCTTGCATTGTAATATACTGTTATGATGCAAAGATGCTACTTGGATCTTAAGTTCCATTTACTGATGGACCTACTATGCAAATGTCACTCTGCCTGCCATGCTCAGATTATACAAAGCAATTAATAATTAGATATGCTACATATGTGTGAAAACATATTGTTTTAATTATTTCCTTTTTTTTCACTAGAAACATCAAAACATAACCTTATGGCCATCCCAGTTTCTCTGACATGATGTCTTTAAATCTCGTGTTTTGTCAGTACAAAACCAAAAGATATTCAGTTTAATGTATGAAAATCTTCATTGAGGCGGTTCACTACATGAAGAATTACGATCAGACATAAACTATTTGATAATCAGAATAGATCGTCATTATTTTTCTGTTGATCGATTAATCAACTAATCATTGCAGCTCAAAGAAATATGATACAAAAAGGTACAGTACTTTGCTATTTAAGCATTTTACATTCAGCCAACCTAAAAACTGTGCTGCTTGTTCACACAGTTAGCTTGCGAGATCCCTAAACTACATTTTAGTTGGTGGGGGGTTGTTCTCATGGAACATCTTGCAAGGCAGGAGGTCAGCTCTAGCTGAGTATTTAGTTGTTGTTGATTAATCTTGGGAACAGCAACACCCAGAGAACCTCCTTGATCAATATAGTTGGTCAAAGGAGGCTTTTACACACCATCCACAGGAAAAATACTGTCAAATACTAAAAAGGCCACAAGATGGCAGCAGCTCTCCAACTTTAGTCTCATTTTAGACTCTTGCTTATGTGAGAGCTTTATACCCTGTGCTGCAGAAATGCATTTGTTACAACTCATTTTCAGAGTATAACAATAACATTCATGTCACAGACTCATAATTTAACTTGAATTTGAAGTGATGAATGAATGCTGGGATTGCATTAGAACACAACAATAAGGTAAACTTAAATTCAAGACCCCGTACCTTGGTCGGTGTGGTGTACGTGGCAAGACGAGAATACCAGCGGCTTGCCTTCTCTGCCACACCCTTCCCAGCAGAGAACACACTGGTCTTGAATACATCAAGCGTTGGTGTGAGCAGAGTGTCCAGAGCGAAAGAGGAGGAGGAGGGTGAGGGCGATGCCAGGCTCATCCTGTCTGTCCTCTCCCTGTATGGGCTGGGTCGAGGGCTGGGGCTGGGGGTGGTGCTTGAGCTGCGGCAGGGAGGCGACGACCACAAACGTTGGCGTGTGATAGTTTGGGAGGGCGAGGGTGGTTGGAAGGTGCATGAGCGTGGCATTCCAGCAGTCCTGAGGGGGGAGCTGTGGGGCAGGCTAGCTCTGCGGGGGCCAGAGACTGAGGACGGGTGGAGGAGGAGGGGGCTTGCCGGGTCCTTCAAGTCCAGACTGGGTGTCCGGCTGCTCAGTGGGCTGCCCATGTGATTCATATAGAGCTCAATTTCCCTGGCCAAGTCCCTACGAGCACTCGGTGTGCTGGCTTCGTCACCATCGAGGTACTGAGCCTCATTTTCCAGCTCGGACTTTGACTCTGCTGCCAGCAGGGACAGAGGGTCGTAGCCCATCTCAATGTCTGTGCGCTTCGCAGCTCCTCTGGACACATCAGTGCTCATGCCACCGTAGCTGGCGCTGCGTTCAACAAGTTTCTTATGAGATTTGTTGGCCTTGTGAGAGCCTGTGGGAGGCTTGTCTAAATCCAGATCCTCTAAATCAAATATTGCCTCTGCGTTACTTCTGTCCTCGTCGCTGGAGTCCTGACCTTCTCTCTCCTCTTCCTCCTCTCTGTGATCAAGACTTCGGGCAGCACTCACCTTAGCAGATGCCCCCTCTGATCCACCCAAAGCAAGTGAGCGAGGCCTCTTATTCTTGCTGAAGTTGGCACCGGAGAGAATTCTGACATCTGCACCCAGGTGTCCTGCAATTTTCTCTGGGTCCGTTTCACCCTGGCTCATACCCAGGCCGAGGACAGTGGTGCCACTGCCACTGCTGCCCACCGTGTCACCGCTCAGCCGGCGGCTCCTCACCCCCTGCCAGTCAAGAGCCGAGCCACTGCTGGTGTTGCCAACCACGTCCTCCAGAGCACTCTTATGTCTCCTGAGCAAACTGTTTGTCTGGACCTCACCGATCTCATCAAGGGAGGAAGTGAAAAGGAGACCTGCAACATGGCCTGAGAGAAAGGGAGGAGAACTACTTAATCTTTTGTATAAGTGTTACTAAATGAGTTGCAAAGCAGGAGTACTTATTCTGGTGATGTGATTTCAGTGAGAAACACTCGATCACTGAGCCTAAAAACAGTTCTATTGGCTGCAAACAGCAGGTGGAAAGTAAAGATTACACTTTGCAGAGATAAAAAAACATTCAGCAGTCAAAAACGTTCTTGATATGCTGCAGCTCTCATTCTTTCCTCTGGATCCTTCTCCATAGCAACAGCAGCTGAGGCTAATGAGTATTGAAAAATAAAAAAAATAATAAAGTCTGTATTTCTATGTTAATGAACACTGGGCATATGATTAAAAGTTAACTTTGGAATGGGAATTTATTGTGGAGAACTCCCAGCCCTCTCCAAACTCTCCCTTTGTTAAACTGTTTAAATCTACTGAAGCCTTCTTCTTCACCTGTGCTGGCGGAACTCTTGGTTTTACAGGATGAATCATCGAATGGACAACTGCTGCGAACAATCCCACGGGATTTGTAGTAGGAGTGAACCTCCATGTCCAGCTGCGGGAGGCAGTCTTTACTTCCTTTGGCGCTCTCCGTCTCTGATACTAGAAACACAGATATTACAATTTAAAATCAGTTTTTTTTTTATGTGCACAGCTTGAAAAAAGCTGAGAAATTCAAGAAATCCATTGAAGGACAACACACGACTGAAATGCTTTGATGTTGCGAAACCAAAATGAATGAATCATCTCTGGAGGAGACAGAAAGATCAAGGCAGATGAAGGGGAATTCCTGTGTGGCTGTGAAGCTGCCAAGTCCTTATTTTTTTAGAAGGTACAGTAGACAGAAATATCAGGTAATATGAGATCAGGCAGACTACTGACAGGAGCTGCAGTCGCTCTCCTTCTTGTCATCTTTGTCAGGGGCTGAGTCCTGGGTGGTGGTGTCACCTCTTCGAACCTCCTCTTTGGACAGTGAGTTATAACCCAAATCTGACTGATCTCCTAGAGGACAGAGAGATAAGGACACATATGAAATTAGATGAGGGGGGCACGATGGAAGTCTCTGATATGAAACCACAAGATCACAGAAATATGCAACACAATGCATGGAAAATCTATGCAGAGGAGACAGCAATTTTTATCTGAAAATAGTCTCTTCAACAATGCTATACGTGATAGCTTTCCTATTACTGAGCACTGTGCAACAACTGTGCAGGTTTGAGGGCAAAGTCCTTTATTTACCAAAAAAGTATTCACCGCTTTTTGGTTTACGAATTGTGAATTGCAGCTTGGTAGGACTGTGGTAGGAGATGTGAATGAAACATACAACCCTGATTCAACGAAGTTGGGATGCTGTGTAAAACACAAATAAAACAGAATATGATAGTTTGCTAGTCCTTTTTGACATATCCTTTGTTGAAAACAGTACAAAGACGTTATATTTAATGTTTTACGCATCAAAGTTAAAATATCTGCTTATTCTGAATCTGCTGCCAGCAACGTGTTTCAAACAAGTTGGGACATGGACAACAAAAACACCTGTCTGGAACATTCCACAGGTAAACAGGTTCATTGGTAACAGATGATAGTATCATGATTGGGTATGAAAGGGGTATCCTCAAAAGGCTCAGTCGTTCACAAGGATGGGGTGAGGTTCACCACTTTGTGAAACACATGATTGTACAAAAGCATCTTGCTACATTGGCTAAGGAAGTTCGTAATGCAATTCGTTGTTATTTACGCTTTACACAGTGTCCCAAAGTTTCTGGAATTGGGGTTGTACATAAGAGAAAAAATAGAGAGACATTTCTTCCCTTTCATCGCCACTATTCTGGGAGGCGCAGCACAGTCGCAGGGCGATGAGAGAAAAAGACGCTAAGCTGTGCTGAATAAAAGAATCCTCCTCAGGGCATGCAGAGATGTGCTGCTACTTTAAAGATACTCACTGCAGTTTCACAGCTGCTACTGTTAAGACTTGACTTTAGAATTAAAAAAAACCCCAAAAAACAAAAAAAATTGCCATCACTCCAGACTGACTCTTCTGTCTGTCCCTTAAACTTTCCTGTGTCTCCAAGCAACCAGCTGTCTGATGATTTGTACGTCTCTTTCATCTTCCCGGGAACATCTCTGGTTGTCATCTCTAAATAAAGCATGAGGCGGCACAGCTCAGCTGTAATACAGTATGGACTGACTCGCAACTGATGACAAAAGTGACAAAACTCATTCCGCGACTGTAATCAATGAAAAGCACATCGAGGTCCTTCCCTCCTGCTGTGCTATGAGCTGTGGTTTCCTCTCAGAATTTCTGCTCACAAGGCAAAGTCTCCTGCTGAGGTGCTTTCTCTGTGATTAAAATTATTTCTGTAATCAAAAAGAACGTGCTTCTAGGTAATTACTCGCCATAATTGACAATGACATGTCACTCTGTGGTGAAGCGAGGAGTGAGAATAAGAGAGAATCGCAAAAGAGAGATGAGCAAGAGAGGAGCAGCAGACTGTGATGTGATGTGCCAGATAAACAGATGACATAGTGGAGGAAATGAAGAGGAGGCAAGACCACCAAGACAAAGAGAAACAGAAAAGTGTGATGATGAAAGGGCTGAAGAAGTTGGATTATAAAATATTGTAAGATAAGACAGAAAAATGCAACCAGAGAGAGACAGATAGGCAGGCTGACAGAGAGGTTTACCTGGATGGAGGGTGGCTTCTCTGAGCTCAGAGCCCCCCCAGTGTGAGTGGGCCACCAGGGCCCTG
>OMLP01002044.1:13466-28787 GCA_900302685.1 Spondyliosoma cantharus
CTGGCGCCCACGCTGCCGCCCCCACAGCCGGCTGCATGCAAGGGCAACACAGGCAGGGCCAGAGTGAAGGGCAGGGTTAGGGACAGAGCAGAGCAGAAACCACAGCCGCGAAACCAGGGAGAGACATGGGTGGACAACAGGGACAGAAGGGAGGTGGAAAAATAGGCAGCAGAGGTATGGAGGTGTGAGAGGAAGAGGGGAATGAGGAAGAGGCCGGTCGGTGAGCAGGAACAAATGAGGAAGGAGGATAAAAAATGTCATTGAGAGAGAAGAAATAGATGTAGAACAAGATGGCTGCCTGTGAAAAATTGAGTCGAGCAGCAGCCATGTTGAGTGTACCTGTGCTAGATCTATCATCAGTGGGGTCTACTTTGATGGAGTCAGTGGCGTAGGGGCCCTGCTCGGCCACGTTAGTGTCAGCAGAGCTATCCAGGCTGGCGTGACTCACAGCGTCCAGGTCGCTGCCATCTGCCCAAAGACAACAAGGCATTAAAGGAAGCCGGGCGCCATTTCTGTTCCACAAGGACTCAACTTCTCTTGTTTAATTGGCCTTTACATGTTGAGAAGGGGCTGACAAGAACATGATGAGTCTGTGTGCTACAGAATTTTTAATGTCATGAAGAAAATAAATTGTGATTGTGTCTTGCTTCTAAATTTTGACATAAATCCAGTTAAACTAGTGTTTACAGTAAGAATGACTTGATAATATGAGAATGGACATTTTAAAAGCTTCAAAATAATAGAGATGTGAACAATTTCTTCAAATATTAATATTTTTTCATAGTGAAGCCACCAGGTTACACATTTATTTACGGGTCCAATACTATCCTAATAATTCCTCCAAAGGAACTGATTTGGAACTGTAAATGAACATTTTCATGTACTGTAAATTGGTAGTAATTAAAGAGAAAGACTGACTCAGTGGTTACACCTAGAATTAATTGATTCAAATTAACTCCTTGCAATGCCTAGAGAGTGTTTAAATCAGTGCTGTTTTGTCCCTGGTCTAGAGGAACCAGGAAATAGCATGCTGTGACTCGCCACAGCAGGTCAGGTGACCATGCACAAATTTGAAACTCATACACATATTTTAACATCTATGGAGAATTAATTGTCCAACCATAAATGAGTATTTACTTGTGTTTAAAAAGGGTTGAGCATATTTCAAGGAAAATCCCTCTAGAAATCAACAAGCGCTTATACACTCTCCACAATTAACTTAACTCAAATAACTGTTGCAGAACATTCCCTCTATTTTCCCACAATAAGTACCAAGTTACATAATCATTTCCAGGAAACTTGAGAGGAAGGATGGCCAGTTGTTTTCACTTCTTGTGTTGGTGTGGGAGCATTTTATTTTTAACTCTTATGTGTGAGATGGGAGTGGAGTGGAGTGAGAGTCATGCATTAAATGTTTTGTCATCAGTTGTGGCTTAATGTGTGTATAGAGTTTTACAGGAGACAACACTTGTCTCTGTCAAACTTAATTACCACTGAACTCAGGAGGAATGTTTAAGAACACAATGCTTTTGACTGGTAACAGGGAGTATCTTAAAAAGGCAGTGATTAGCAGGACGGGGATAAGCTTGTACTGGGTGAGCAGGTGTTCAGTGGCATGCAGGGAAGTTAAATTGAACATGCCGATGTGTAATCTTATGAATAATGGGTAGCTTGATTTTCTTTTCATGTATTTGTATTGTTTAGAATGTTAATATCCTTCAAATTGCTCTTCAAGTCTTTGATTATCATCTGTTTACATTACATTTAATGACTTATCATCATCAGTTGATAGCTAACGAATCTTCAAATTCAAATCATGCGGCAACATCTTGGAAACATTACCAAACATTGCTCACCTTCCTGGGTTAGACTAAACTCAGTTATTTGCCTGTTATTGTTTTTGATTGTTTGTTTTCTGGTGTACTTTTTTTTTCATTTTGCCAACAATGAATGCAAATCAATGTCAAATCTTTCTCCATATTCAAGCTTTAATATATGAACGGATGGGTCACAATCAAATCAAATGAACAGGGAATTTGAACAGTGGAAAAAAGTGATTCATCTCACTATGGTTTTGTCAGAAAGAATATATTTTCCATTAGTCTTTCTTTCCCTCTCAGGTAAAATGTATGTAGCATGGTCATGGTCTCCACATGAGGTCAGTATATGTGAATGCCGCTAGATGCTGCAGTACATATAAAATCTTTAAATATTTGCTGAATGGTTCCCAGCAGCTATCAAATAGCATTTTTTGCTTGAAATGACCATCCCAAATGTGAACGTGTCAATCACAATCGTGAGGGCAAACCTATCTGAACAACAGAAAAAGGCACCCATGATGTGATTATGGCATCATAATACCATGTGTCCCTAAAATATCTACATATATGTCATCGCAGGTCTGTTTAGCAAGACAACAACAAAATTCCCCATCCCACACATGCAGTGTTTTTGATCATAGTTACCTGACAGAGGGCTCTGAGCGAGGGGAGCCTGTCGTCGTAGCGCCCGTTTGAACTGCGCCACGCCCAGTACAACATTTCTGAGCTTCATCCACAGGAAGTATCCTCCTCTGGTGCTGGAGGGCCACGTGCTCTCCAACACTGCCTGGACACCAGGAGGAAGACAGAGATGATGGAGGAACAAAATAAAGATGACTGAAGGAAAAATGTTTCTGACAAATTACATTTAGAAAAGTCTCTTATTATTTTTGGAGTCACTTCATTTTTAATTCATATTATGGATGTTTTTTCTCTATTTCAAATCTCTTCCGCGGTGAAATGATGTCACACTCATCTGTTAAATTAATCAGTGAACATAAGGAGTCAGAATACTGTGAGAATAGTAAATCACAGCTCGAACTTAATTCATTCAGTTTCAACGCAACATTTTGTAGTTAGTGAACCAAAACTGACCCGATCCTGTTCCATATAAAACCACCCTGAATGAATTTTTCATCAAAGGCATAAACTCCAGTGGTTTTTAGACACACAGTCACACTCGAGATCAGAAAAGGAAGAGGGAAGGCACTGCAGTTGTTGGTGGCTAAGTCACATTCAACAGTGTCTGCTCCTAAAATAAACTTCAGAAGCCCCCTGAGAAAAATATGATTGGTATGCCACTGAGCAGAACTAGGTTTATTACACTCGTCGCTCCTGTGTGAAGCTATCAGAATTGAGCCTCATGTTGCCAGTGATATAAAGACAGTTAAAGCACAGCAATCTGTCCACAGTCCCAGTTAGTGTTTCTTTAAGGTATAGGCTGTACAATGAACGTGTCTAGTTGTAAAAGATCTATGGGATGGTCATTTCTGGCAACAGGATATGATATACTATATATTTTTTTGAAGGCCAGCATTAATACCATCTTCAGATCAAAGCATTTAGTGGCACGTGTTTGCAGATTGAAAAACAACTTAATTACCCTCATCTTGCCCTCCCCTAAGGTGGCTGCTTAAGGTGAGAAAAAAACGCTCTCTAAAACTACTGTTTGGGCTACTGTAAAAGCATGGCAGTGCAACATGACAGACTCCGTGAAAGAGGACCCACGCCCTCTGTAGATATAGAGACTCCTTCAAAGGTAATCAAAACACAATTGCTCTTAGTTTCAGATGATTATACACTAATGAAAATATATATATATTCCACTTCTGCCCTAATTCTACAAAATGGACCTTTGAATGAATATACTGACATTTTGGGAAATATGCTTATTAGCTTTCCTGCATAAGAAGAATGATACCAATCTCATATCTGTCCATTAAATATACTAAAGCTAGCTAAAGCAAGCAGCTGGTTAGCTTAAAATAAAGATGGTAAAACTGCTTGCCTGGCTATGTCAAACTGTACAAAAATCAGCTACAGCTCACTAGTTGACACATCATTATTACCTCTGCCAAGGAGGTTGTTTTCACCTGTGTCCGTTTGTTGGCTGGAATGTCAGCAGGAATACATAAAGTAATTACCAAATGGATTTTTTCTCTAAAACTTGGATGGAGGATGGGGAGAACAATCCCCATTAACTTTGGGTGATTTTTGTACATTTCTTAGGGAACGATGTACAGATCTTGATGAAAAAAAATCTGCTGTCATTATGTGGCCAGTAATTCGAGTACAATTGGCTGTAGATCCTAGATTTAGTGAGTTTGGTGAATTATGGTTTTACAGTAATTGCTGGTTTCAACACAATACAGGAATATCAAGTTCGATAAGTCTTGATTGAATTAAAGAGGACAAAGTTGGGCTTTGGAGGAGGCATAGGAGGCATGTGCTCTACTTATCATCTATACAAATGTAAAAACACACACTTGTTGTTTGACAAGAAGTTGGGTTGCTGGAACTCAGGGTCAGGATAGCCTTTTCCCCTATTTCCAGTTTGTATGCTAAGCTAACAGTCTCCTGGATATACTTCATATTTAACAGATATGAGAGAGGTATCAATCTTCGAGTGGCAAGAAAGTGTATCAGTGCATTTCCCATAATTTTTGCTGCACCAGTTTAAGGGTTAATGGAGACAAAAATCCATTAGCGGATTACCAGACAGCTTAATACCTAACATTTATTTAAAGGCTGTTATCAACCTGACTTCAACCAATAAACTGGTCTGACCTGATTAGTCAGTTTTTGTGCAGAACATTTATTTACACAAACAAATGTTAAAAAGAGCCTCTGATGGCAGAGAATTGTTTGTGTGTTGAGTCATCTAAACCATAGCGCGAGACTTACCCACTGAGGCCAATATGCAATGTTGATGAAAAGAGATGGATGTTCAAGGTTTCCTGCTGTGATGTGAAAACCCACTGACCTAGTCTGTCTTGACTTGTTGATACTTCTTGGTTTTCAGTCATCATTGTTGTATTTCTTCAGGACTTAAATGTCAGTTTTTCCACTGTTAGTCTGAAAGCTGCAATCTAATGTAAGAAATGGGTATAAAAATTGCTCCCAGACTGAATCATACCTTAAGAACTACACATGAATATAGAATTTCTATAACTGGTAGAAAGTGTATTTTTCTTATCTTCTTAAGATATAATAATCTGATATTCTGCTTTACTATTATTTCTCAAGGGTACAGAAAAAGGAATGTTTTGTAAATTAAATTAATCGAATCTTGCCATCATGTCGTGCCTCATCTCAAGTGCTGTTCTGCAGGGAGCAGGTATATTTTAACTGTAGACACAAATTACTATGGCATGGGGTTGACTTCACAGGCGAACATCAAGGTTATTTTATTTCCACTATCTTGGAAAAGTTGTATGTTCTATAATACTTCAGAATTAATTTTCTTTTCAGTTTAGTTTCAGGTTAGTATACTGGAGCTACTGATCATTTCTATTTTAGCTGCTTTAGCTCCATACCTAGTTCAGTTATTTTAGAAAGCTGCGTCAGAGCTGAGCGCAAATATATTCAGTCCCATTTTGTTTGCAACTGAACTCAATGGGGAATGAATGCCAGAATTAATAGATAAGCACACATATACAGACACACAAAAAAAACACTTCCATCTTCCTCCTCCCTTCTCATCGTGGGACTACAAAAACAAAAGAAGCACAAAAAAGAAAAGAAACACCCGGCAACTGTCTGATGCTGCAGCTGCAATGGATACTGGATGTGTCAGCGGAGGAATCCACCACCTTGTACCCTGAAGACAACCATTTAAGGCCTCTTTCATACATAGTTCTAAGTATATCAACGGGATAAGTTTTAGGCACCATTAGGGATTTTCACTATTCACACATGCCATGGAAATGCCAGAATACTGCAGATGGGGGTAAAGCAACCATTTCAGTGGGCAAACTGTGTAATTACATCTCAGTGTAATGCACTGGGGCACAATGAAACCTTTCTCCATAAGCTAAGATTGTGAAAGAAGTGACTATAAAACAGTGTTTTGTTTTTTTTTTGAGCGTTTTTGTTTGACTTTTTGGGAATTTGAGTCATTCAGTCCAATAACATTTGGTGGCTTGGAGCTGTTATTGTCTGGTACTCATTTGTGAGACATGAAAAGTGCTGATACCCTTAATATCGATCCCTGCTTCCTTTTACACATGACACCACGCAGGAAATGTTCCTGATCATCTGGGTTAGACTGCATGTATGAAAGGGACTTAAGATGCCCAAAGATCTTGTAAGGTGTCAAAACACATGGGAGTGACCTTTACTTCAACCTTGTCTCCTGACAGCCACCTCCCACATGAGCCAATTTACTTTGGGTAAATGGGTTCCCAGATCAGGGACAGATTGTCATGGTAAGAGAGCTACCATTCATCTTGACACCTGAATGTGATCACACACACAGTGTACAACCTTGGTGGGAAACTGCAAATGTCAACAATGTTTCTTTTTATCTGAAAGTCGAGTGTCTGCAGAGGCATTACAGTGATGAAGTATCTCTGCCTCATAAGTACCAACCAGAGAGGAATGAATTTTAGTGATGGAGCAACTGAGTAACACAGTGGTGTGATAACTTGGATGCAATTATTCATGAACCTATAGTGGATCATGAATAAACAATCGACATGTAGGCTGCAATCAGTCTGCTTTATATCACGGTTTTCTAGCAACTTTAGTTATGTTATTTCTTGTTAGTTATAACATAGTAATATGTTACTAACATAGTAGTAGTACTACTTAAGAATATTCCTACAGTTACTCATGAGATTTCTGTGAGTCTTAATATCAACTTTTATTAATTTCTTTACTCACATCTGGTGTGGCACCTAAAGTACTATTCTGTTGGGATGAGTTTATGATGTTTTCTGAGCTATGGTGTCCCAGGGCCATAACACGTTTCTCCCTAATTATTATGCAGGGGATTGCAATGTGATTGATTCTACAAACTGTAGATGCTTATTTTTGTTTCCTATGACAATCGTAGGATATAGAGAAGATAATCATGGTTTGGGTTAAAATAACAAATCTTGATCTCCTGTGTCTAAGTCCAGTGTCTAAGTCATCCACACAGATCTCCTCCCTCACTACTTCGACTTTGTCAGTCTTTATACTATGTACTTAACTTAAGCGATTAAATAGTAAATCTACTTAATTTAACCAAAAGAAGGAACTTTTTAAATATTATTATTATTATTATTATTATTATTATTATTATTATTATGATAATAATAATTATATAAAAACTACAACCATTGCACACCATACATGACAAACTTATCATCAGACATACCTCTGCCTGACACTATAATATGAGCATAAGGTCTGCTTCATTGGCTACGGTTCAATATTCTATTCTCCTGAGTTTATTGTATGTTATTGCTCTGACTCAGTCTGTGTCTTCATCCATCAGAACTGATGGAAAAGGAACTATCACATTTTTCTCTTTCCAGAGATTTGTTTGACATTAAGCTGTCACACATTAGTCTAACTTTCAGCAGAATCAGCAGAATACTCTTAACATGTCCACATCAGGGACACCACACCCAGCACGACAGTATACTGTAGCAGTAGGGACTCCCAGTGCTAATATATTTTTATTAGAGGTCGTGTAAGACATGGCAGTGGAAAGTTATTGGTGAGTTACACCCTTTTTTTTTGTAAATTAGGTGTAATGTGAACATAATACATTTAATGAATAGTCTACCTATATTATCAAATACTTAGAAAATTTAGAAAATGTCCTTTACTAGCACACCATTTCATCAACCATACATAACAGTTTTTGGCTGTACCTTGTTGTAGTAGCCGTAAGTGATGGCGTTGGGGTGGACTCCAGCCTTCTTCATCTCAAAGAGGACCCTGACTGCCAGGACAGGTTGACCATACTGTCCACACAGCTGCATCAACACACGGTAGCAGACCTGCACAGTATATGTAAATGTGTGATTGTTTAGGCAGAAACACAACAACCCCTAAAAATAGACATCAGTATGAGACAATAGACATCAGTGTGAGACAACAACTGGCTGATCCAAAATGAGTGTAAATATTGTTATAATCAATAAAAATAGTCAAACCTAACAAAGCATCTGGCTGAGTAAATGTCAAACAGTTATTTTTGTGAATGACCAATGTACCTCATCAGGGGGCTGCAGCTTCTTTGCCTGCATCTTCCTGAGGACGTCGTAGGCGGTGCGGAGTGCCCGCACCTTGGAGTGGCACACCTTTACGTAAGCTGGCAGACAGATGAACCACAGGCCGTAGCAGTGACGGAGTAGGCACTTGGACCACAGCTGGGGGATGGATGAGTACTTCTTGGCTATCTTCTGGGCTGACTTGATTTCCTGTGGATGAAAATTAAGGGTGGGGCAAGAAATTCTTTAGTGCACTAATCAGGCTCATGGGTATGTGGGATTTCAGTCAAATCTTCTGGCTTAAAAAGTAATCTTTTAGATGAGAACTTCATCCCAACACCCTCGACCCAGTGAACCATATCCAGTTTCTTGCCACTTTTTCAAAGGAAATACAACCTAAATTTCCTTCACTCGGTATACATTTTTTGGATTGCTAAAGGCAATTTTGTATGTATGCTGAATTGTCCACCGTAAAACTGGCCGACTCTTGGCCCCCAAATTTTTCGCAAATATTTTTTCTTAAGGCCCCTTAAGAAATGAGGAAATGTTCTTTAACAGTTTCATCACAAATCTTTGCTCTGAACTTCGTTTAGAAGATCATCTAAACTGTTTTCAAACTCAAAAGACTTGCAGCTCAGCATCTAAACAGTTAAATTAATAATTTATTGCATGACAACGATGAGTTACTGCTATGCTGACCTGCTTGGTGCGTCGAAACATGGGAGCAGGGCTGGTAGGACAGCTGTGCCTGGCAGCGAGGCGGGAAGAGGGGGTCCGCAGGCCCTCCACAGGGTCAAACAGGTCAAGACTTAACACTGGGAAACCATCGTACCTGATGAAGAACATGCATACACACATCAGTGACAGCAGCAACACATTTTTTTTCTGCAGAGTGTCTGCAATAAAAACAATTACATTTTGGCAGGATCTAGCGTGCAATGTTCCCTTCCAATGTTATTGGGATCATAAATACGGTTTGCTGGAAATTATCTACCAGGAGAACTGATAATAAATTTGGGAAATCTGTTGGTCATTATGTATCATTAGAGGAGCTTAATGAAAGTGGTTCTGAAAAAAAAATTTCGGCATAAATTATAAGGGCAAAAAATGACTGCAGAATACAAATAGCACATATTCAGAGGCACACAATCCAGCAGTAAGTGTTCACTCTTTGATCACAGTAAGGGAGCTGGAATCCTGCTGGTCCTCAATCAACTATTCCGGGACAGAAATTAACTTAACTTTCAACTCAATGTATAATTCAGATTTTCCAATTTTCTTCCCGCTGAT
This sequence comes from Spondyliosoma cantharus, assembly GCA_900302685.1. Lineage (NCBI taxonomy): Eukaryota > Metazoa > Chordata > Actinopteri > Spariformes > Sparidae > Spondyliosoma > Spondyliosoma cantharus. Next base: position 22,783 of record OMLP01002044.1, read on the forward strand.
ATGTGTGAAGCTTCTGTTCAGTTTGTCTCATGGAAGATGTGAAGTAAAGAGAGAGAGCAGTTAACATCAAATGTCAGATTGTAAGAACAGTTATGTACCTGTAGCACAGTGGATATTCCTCCCCCTCAGGCAGAGGAGGCAGCTCTGGAGGTGTGATAAAGACTGTGTGCTCGCTGCGCTGGGATTCATCAATCTCTATTAGCCTGGCCTCCTCTGGCCTGTCACTGTCCACCTGCACAACAGAAACATGAGCAGAGATGTTTGGGTTGTGGTACCGCGACACTTCATCTATCACAGTTGATGGAAATAAGGAGTGTCCCATTAGACAAGTGAGAACTTCCACACAGTTCTTAACCTTATGCCCTGTAATAAATATGTCAGTGTTTGCATAGGAGGGTTTTGGCCTGACACAGGTTGAGTCACCATTGAAAGATGTTGGTTTTTATTGAAGAATAAATTCAAAAGCTTTGTAGCTGTCACCCTGATAGCAGGATTTCTGTGCATCTGGTTGTCTGGGAGAGCTGAGGGAGGATGACAGCAGGTGACCTAGATTTCCCGAGTGAACACGCTTCTCTTCTTCTTTCTTTACTCTCATTTTCTATCATCACATTACCTCTCTGCAGCTGCCCACACACACACACACATACAACTAAAACTACGGTTCTCCATCTCTTACATTTGTCTCCTTCAGTGCAGTATATATAAATATACATATACATACAGACACACACACACACACGCATGCATGCATGCATACATATATACACACATATATGCATACGTATACATATTATACACACACACGTATATGTTTACGTATACATACATATATACATATGTACATACATATATGTATACATACATATATACATATATGTAAGTACATACATACATACATATATGTAAGTACATACATACATATATACATACACACATATATTTATATATATATATAGAGAGAGAGAGAGAGAGAGAGAGAGAGAGAGAGAGAGAGAGAGAGAGAATAGAATAGAATAGAATAGAATTGAATAGACTATATGTTTATTGTCATTTCAAAAACAATGAAACACAGATAGCAGCTCTTTGTTTGACAAATAAATATCAAATATAAATAACAACATATAAAATAGATCAAATAAACACAGAATCCAAGTTATTTCATGCTCCAACAAACTGGATCCTGCAGTTTCTATAATACACTCTTCCAGAGCCACAGAAGACATAATTATATAAAAGGGGGGACTGTTTTCAGTCTTTTGCTCCAGTTTATTGTGAGCAAAACCTTTAATTGGGGTCCTTAACCTGCTGAAATACAATATCAGACACAACTGGAAATGAAGATACATAATCTGTTGTTATCCAGTCATCAAGTCAAATACTATACAAACGGCTACCTTGTTTGAAGATGAACTTCAAGATAACTCTAGCGTGTGCATGCTGTAATTTGTCTGGGTGCTGCACTACCCTCACAATTTAGTATAGAGATTTGTTTTGTTCCTTCAACATCCTGATACTAAATTAAAATTTTCAAAAAATATTTTTTTGACAAATGTGAATACAATCTGAATCGTGGGGAGGAAAGAATTGCGACTCCTATGTGACTCGATTTTTTTTTAAAATGCCCCTCCTGAATAGTGCTAACAATTGCAAGTGAACCGATGTACAATTGGTGGAGTGCCCCTTTAAAGGTTCAGTGAGTAGGATTTAGTGGCATTTAGAGGTGAAGTTGTAGATTGCAACCAACTGAGCACCCGTCGTCTCACCCTCTCCTATAGTGACTGCTAAAAACGCAAAAGGCCTCTCTAAGCCAGCGTTTAATTTCTCCATTCTGGTCAACTGTAGAAAAATGGAGGTTCAACATGGCAGTCTCCTTGGAAGAGGACTCTGTAGATATAAAGACTCATTTTTAGGTAAGAAAATCAAAACGATTCTTGGTTTCAGGTGATGATGCACAAATGACATAATTAGGCCATTTATGTCCTGATCCACCTAAAATACTTTACACCAGACCTTTAAAGATGAACTCAAATTAGATTCAAAGTCCTGTGGTATGTGTGTGTGCGTGTTTGTACATAAGTGAGAAAATAACTGAGAATTTAAACAGTGCAGAGTCCAAGTCAAAACACCGATCAATAGGTCACTCCTCTGTGGACTCTGTGGAATCTTAACTCTGCACCTCAGGGCGAGCTTGAGTGTGTCTGCTATTGTGGGAGCTATTTAAACCATAATTATATGGAGAATTAAATATGTTGTAGTCATACACTGTTTGTATGCACCACTGCATAACCCTGCCATCCAATTCTGGATGACATATGGATGTATTTATAAATCAGGGTCATCAAACAGTTTTGTGTGTGTTTGGAAAACGGCAGATGGGAGCCTGCAATCAACATAACTGGAGCACTGAATTATTGGAAAGCTGAGTTTCATCAAGCATGTGTCCAAACACTCCTTATCATAAAGATAACAGGTCATAGCTGCTCAGCGTTGGGAAAAGTGCTTTAATTTTATTAAAAAAGTGTCAGAAAAAAAAATGTAGGTTACTCTGAAATAGAGTCGGCATGACGGACGACACCTATCATTTCCATCACTGACATTTTGAGTTACTGCACATTTTTTACTCCAGTCGTGTTGGTAGAGCTGACACATGAGAGTTCCAGTGAATCTTAAAGCAGGAGGTGTGAGTTTTATGGTGGATATAAAAAGTGAAGGGTCACGGAGGCAGGCATCGTAAATTTAAGAGTGTTTAATGACAGGCTTTCGCACTACAAGCAATGATTTTATTCATGGCAGTTCGAAGTAAGGCGAGAAAGTTATTTTCTCTAGTTAGTCTGATAGTGATTAAAGTTTGATAATAACCTCAGTCAAAGCAGTAAAATGTGGGAGACTGGAGTTTCTGTTCTTCGGATGAGTTAAAAGCCTTTTTAGCTAAGAGAAATTTCATGAATTCTCTTGTGCATAATACAGCACATCAAAGGCTAATACAATGTTCTGTGATGTTTCTCTGAGAACAGATTAAACCACACTACTAAAAAAAGGCATTAGCTCAGATAACTGGAAAGAGATCAGAGTGGAACCACTGCTATTTAGCATTGGAAGGAGCCAGTTCAGGTGATTCGGGATGAGTCAACTGGGAGGAGACCGAGGGACATGGACCTAGAACACATCGAAGGGATTGCCCATATTGCGGGGGAACCAGCAGGAAGTGCTTCAATTTAGATTAAGTTAAAGCTACATTATGTAACTATTTTACATTGACTAACAGCTTCCAAACCATTTTGATGGCACAATGACTTGTAATAGGGCAGTGGTGTCTCCATCTCAGCAACGCCAGCCCCCATATCGCCTGTTTCTGCACTATGTAACCTCAGTGAGCAAGCAGAATCACAGTGCGTAATGCTTATGGCAGTACATCACACACAACAGCAACTATCACTGATGTGAATGTGGATCATATTTTATGGACAAAATGTCCTCTGGCTGCTCTCCCTTAACTCTGTGATTTCCCTGAAAGCAACCTGTAACTGCTGTGTACTGTAGCTACAAGTTAGCTCTGCTAGCTGACTCTGCTCTTGGCTAAATAATCTGCATGTTGCTTTACAGTGATTTTATTGATGATGTTACTGGCACTCATAAGGATAGTGTATTGGTGCTGTGATGTCAACTACTCACCTAAAATACTAGCGTTTTGCTGGTTTTAAGGACAAAAATCAAAAACAGTTTGGGACATTATCATATAATACTGCAGCTGTGGGTCATTTGATGTCAAGTAAACTAAACTAAGCTATCTGCTACTTCAAATGTAGACATTAACATTTGAAAACATTCTAAGAACTGAGACTTTGACCTGTGGGGATATGGGCGAGGAGGTTTTTTTGTAAGACAACCAGCACTGCTCTACTGAGACTGGAGACAGCTGTGAGAGATAATCTGTCTAAAAAGCAGCTTCTGCAGTTCATACATCAGGAAAAAACACAGACACAGACAGGTGAGATACAAGAATGACTTGACTGTTAGTCTGAAAGAACATTTAGTGCATCTTGATCAGGCTGGGAGCTTCCAAATAGGCTGACTGACTGAGAGAAAGACCCAGTGTCTGCTGAATGACTGCAGATCAACTCCACACTCCTCTCTAATATATTCAGTCAAAGCATCTACCGGCTGCATGTTTGAGGAACAGTTTGTCAAAATCTACCGAAAACATCTCTTAAGCTGCAGAAAGTCCCTGTTCCCAGCCAAGGAAAAGTTCGGCACACAACCCCCTGTAGAGCCAAAACTTGTTATTTAACACTTTTGTTTTTGTGCCGATAAAACTAAAAAGAGTCAAACTAAAAACGAGTTTTTGTTACTTTTGCACAGAGCCAGGCTAGATGTTTCCCCATCTTTCCAGCCTCAATGCCAGATGCAACATACCGGCTGCTATTGTACATAATTACCATAGAAACATAACAAAGGTATCAATCTTCTTATCTTCTCCTGGAAATTCAAAAAATGTCAAGCCAGTCTTTAAATGAACACTCCCTGACTTTGATAAGGATCAAATGGTGGCCCCTGATCCCAATATACAGGCAAGAAATGACAAATTGTCCTTTCAAAATTGTGGTCTTCATTTACTTATAGAAGCACGTAGATGTTTATTAAACTTCGCCCTTTAGTGTTTGTATTCCTGCAACTTAAATTGATTTAATTATTTCCATTTGTTTGATTAGTTTGTCTTTTGTCTTGTTCTCCTGCTGGATTTAATTAGTTTTGTTGCTGCAATGACCACTTTCCCCCCAGGATCAATACATTTTAACCTTATCTTTCTGTATGTGACTGCTGTGTGTGTGCTTGTGTGCAGTAGAGTGTGACGCATGTGTGTGGGCTGTGTGGTGCAGTGTGCTTTCTCTCCCAGAGAGTAGATAATGTAATCCAGCCACAGTGCAGAAAGACAGTTGGAGGATTTAATCGCCTGTGGAGCTGACACACAGGGAGGACGACGATGACTTAGGCCCTGCCGCAGGTCTGGGAAAATAGGGAGGGGAGGCTGTGATTGTTGGCCTCTGGATTCACTTCCACTATGTCTCAATTACCACCAGAACACTCACGTACGCACTTACAAGTAATCCAAGGACAGCCAAGTCTATTTCAGAGTCCGTTACAAATACCACCTGCAAAAACTGGTGACCCACAGACGTGAGCGGGAAACCAAGTGACTGCCTGGACTTTAAGACTGCAAACACACAAAATTTAACCTTCAACATACAAACAGAGTCTGTTAGAGGAACACAACCCTGTGCACACTGGGGTCAAACTACTCAAAATGCTCCCAGTGGAGCACAGAAGAAACACTGACAGCCTCTCCAAGGCTCTTCATATCATCACACTGAAGAATATGAGGGGGCGCCCAGGGGACGATAAAAAAAAAAACATTAGTGCTTCAGAAATCACTGAACTGCTAAAAGCCTTCATTCCCTCGAGTCATGAAACATTTAAGTCAATGTGCAACTTTCACTATCTCAAGTCAAACTGCTGTTACAGCAAATTTGATGAGGACATTGGATATTCCAATATTCATTAAAAATGGAAAGATTCTAGAAAAGTGATAGAGTTTGGATCATAAGGAATTTATTTAAAATAACATGAGCACATCAAAGCTGAAAAACTAAAGTTACACTGGAGGAGGATTCTCTAAAGGCTTTCTATTCGCTTCCAGGAGTCTGGGACACATTTTTTTGTCCTACATTTTAATCTTAAGTCATTTGGTTGTTTGCTGGGACCATGCACAATGTAAAACCCCCATCTGAAAATACATCAAGTAGAAAAAGGAAAAATCAAGGCCAAATAACAATAGATTTACCTTGCCTCCTTTGTCTGCACTCCGCTCTGAATTGTAGAGCTGCTCACAAACAGAGAAAGAAAGGGAAATAGAAAGAAGGATTCAAGAAATTAGAGGAGGAAAGAATAAAAGCAGGTTTGATTGAAGATTGAAGGTGAAGTTACAAAGAGATGTGGAAACTACGAAT
>OMLP01002044.1:28807-46552 GCA_900302685.1 Spondyliosoma cantharus
AAACTACGAATACAACTATAAGTGGAGCACACAATAGGCTGTTGAGAAACATAGAACCACTCCAAAAGGAGGAAGACAGAGATGGATTTAAAATTTAAAAATATAATGGCCAAAGAGTTGCATTGAAATAAATAAACTTTCAGTTTCATGTGATTAAAGAACGCACTTACTTTGTCCACACAGTCGTCGAAGAAGGCCAGGCTGGCGTCTTTGTCACTGACGAAGGAGCATTCCTCAATAAAGCGGATAAACATCTGGGTTTTGGTCATCAGTGTGTAGAACTTCTGGTGTGAGCGGTCTCTGCTCTTCAAGAACCCTGAGGTCATAAAAGTTTAGCTGTTAAGATTGCCATCCTGAGATTTATTTTCTTGACTAATTTGAGGAATGATAGATATTTAGATTTAGAAGATATTTAGCAGCAGTTTCATTCATACTCATTTCATTTCCTCAAAAGCTGAAAACATTCACAAAAGCAATTTGCAGACTTCTATGTGATTTTGAGGTTAAGAAACTCATTATCCCACGGCTCTGTATACATACACAACTTCCATTTGTCCTGGCTCAGATAATGCAAGCATTACACTAAAAACTAATGTTATTAGTGTAATGTCCTAGTCAGGATGTACAACAACGTTGTGAATAGTTTCCTTAATAGATGCTGAAAGCAGCTTAACTGACCACCGCTGTTGTGAGTCTGACAGCAGGATGGATGGCCGCTGGCTCACAGCACACGTGTGGAGGCAAAAGACTTCCTACATTATTATCATTCATATTAATATTTAAATTCAAATTAGACCATAGACTGATTCTGACAAAACTCCTCTGGGTAGCTTCATTATAAAGCTTTTTTTTATCGTTTTTACAGCAAGTTCAATAGAGTCAGAAGGCCTCTGGTCTCAAACAGTACAGTGTCCAAATTAGTGATTTAGTGATTAGCTGATTGATGAATACTTATTCAATAATCACAAATTGATCAAGTGCATTTTTCTACATTTGCTGGTTAAAGCTTTTCAAATGCCAATAGTTTCTTTGCTTTTCTTTGTGTCATCACTGTAATAAATAATTTTGAAATTATGAAGAAAGAAAAAGGAGTCTCTAAACATAAACACAGAAGTACCCTATTCATGTTTTTTGAACAACCTTGTATTACACCAAACCATATAATAAACCCGTTGGCCCACCATGCCACTGTCATGTTTGGCCTTGTCTATCTGTGAAAACAACACAGTCTCATTCCGTGGTCAAGTTGGCAATAACAAATATGCAATATCTTGTTACACTTTTAAAAATAAAGGCACCAAAACCCCTTGGTGAGGTTTCCAAAAATATCACGGTTTTGCTTAAAACACAGTTTTTTAGGTGGAATCAGGAAGACACTGTGTACTGTAAATCTTTGTTGTAATGTGTATTAGGGTTAGGGTTAGTCAGGAGTTCACACACATGATGCACAAGTTGCAACATCTTTCCTCAGGTCATGATGTAATGTGCTGCTGTTTGTTGTATCATATAACTCACAATGAACATGACCTTGGCTTCAGCTATCCCCCAGCCGAGCAGCCATGATTTCATCCTAACTCATTTCAGCTGTGATGTGAACCAGAGTTTATGGGCTCCAATCCAGAGGCCATACTCAAGCCTCCAGAGCATTTAGCGGCTGTGCTGCTAACCGACCAACATTCAGTCTGAAAACAGTCTTGAACCTCCAACCCAGCACCTTCTCAATCCCCAGCCTTCCCTCCCAAGCAGTTTTTGTATGTATTTGCTCAGAGGTTGGGATGGACACTTATGAAGGCTCATGTATTAAACAACACCATCTGCTTTTCAGGCTGGCCAGCTGTAGAGAGGAAGGTGCTACAGATGATGCCGTATTAGTTTATATATTCAAGGACTCATTAGTGCTAATCATGCACTGTAACTGTACAACTGTGGCTCAAACAGGCTTCACAGTCTTTGCTGAAGACTGAATAATGATGAAAAAGTCAAGCAAACTAAACTCTCTACGATGAAAGACACTGATGTGACTGTAACACTCATCTGTTCAAAACTGCCTGATCAATCTGAGCACTATTGGTTTTCTCCCTTCAGTCCTTCATGAGATGATTTAAGTAAATATTAGCCCACTTTTAAGGCTGACTACACATAAGACGTCACCCCTAAGTGATTTCCAGATGTTTGCAGAAAAGACCGGAAGGAATGACATTAATGGTATGTATCAAAGAGCTCGTCCAGGGCTGGAAATCATGTTGTGTTTAGGTCTGAAGAGTTATTTGTGAAATTCTATTGACCTTGATATTCTTAGCTATACCACAAAACTTGACTGACTGACATACATTGAGCCCGTTATAATCAGCTCCATCAGAGTGTGGCCAGTTTAAGGCTGCGCTAGCATTAAATTTAGTGACCAGAGTAAGCAAGTTCTCTCCGACAGAAATTTCATTCCATTTTCCTTCAATATGTTACTGTCCTTGAGCGTGAAAGTTTATTCTTTATAGCTGGAAATAACAGTCCAACAAAATAATCTTTACTCGAGATCCATTCTCTAGCTTTTTACATTAATTATGTAAATAATCTGCACCATCAAAAGAACACCAGTCAAAACATGCCATAAACTCCTTCTGATTGTATTCTGTCTAAATGACTATATACACAACAGTTTCTATGAGCTTCAAAATCAACGTGGGTGACTTGCTCTCCCTCTACCATCTGCAGTAATGATGTGCTTTCTAGTGTTTACTCACAGTAAACCAGTAATTCTACTGTACCAAGCGTTCAATCAGTATCATCGTTCCCAGGAGTTGGTGGTGGACAAGCTGGTCCTGCGCATGATTCTTTTAGATTACTGGTATTAAGACAGTAAAGTTTAAACCATCTGCTATCAGTAAACACTTTCGTGGGAATCGACATTCAGATAAATTTCTTTCAGAGAGAAAAAACCTGGCTCAGGATGCTGTCAACAGTGGACTTGTATTGTGTGTTTTCGTGAGAACAGTTTGAGGAGGCTGCAGGGGGAAAGGACAGCTGAGGAGTTCAGTTCAGTTTCCTCTGTGACTTTGACCTGAATGTCTGGCTCTACACTCTGAACGTGGGTAGATGGTTCCAGTGTTTGGCCACATGTGGACAGAGTGTCATTATTTTAAATACCTTGCAAGTCAAAAAGTGAGCTGGCGTCTGTGGCTTTCTCAGAGGGGGCCTGAGTGATGGGTCGTAGGAACGAACGGTAGCCTTTCAAAATGGCTGCCATGAAGCGCAGGAAGGCTTCCTGGATCTCCAGTTCCAAGGTGTGCAGGCTCTTCCCACAGCTCAGCTCTGACGAATCACTCATGCTCAGCTCCAGGAGCCCATCAGGCCGGTACTGACCTGATGAGAGAGGGAAAATCAGCAGCTGTCACTAAATACTGTATTAGATCTCACAATTCATGTTTACATAAAGGTTTAATCATCATTTCAAACTGAGGCTGCGGCAAAAAATGTTGCACCATTCGCATTTTGATGATGTTGTTATGATCAAAGGATATGCACCACTTTAAGTATTTAAGTAAGTATTAATTTGCAATTGAAGATAAGGCGTACATATTTATGAAAATAAAGTCAAGTTTTTAGAGGTCCATGAGGCTTAAATGTCTCACCTTAAACCTCTGACAGGCATATCAATATGCAGCACTTCTAGCAGAAACTGGGTAAATTTTTAGCTTCACTGAATCAGAAAATTCATTTATTCAAATTCCACAGCTCAAAAAGCAGCAGGTTTCATAGTCTCTCAGTGTGTATGATCCACAAATAGTAGGGAAAGTTGACAATAATACAATGAGTACCACAGCAGGGCACATGGGTAATTAGGAAATTATGCTATGATGGGATTACTGCTGGCTTTCGGTTAGTTGAAAGGAGAGCAGAACAGTGCAGACTGAATGGGACAGATTGAATAAAGCATAACAAAGTCTGATGAATTTAATTAGCCACAGAATTGCTTTTATTTTTGATTACAATGAAAGTCATATCTGGTCTAGGATGACGCAATACCCTATATAAGTTTGAACAAATTGTGTGCTTTGAAAAACATGACATTTGAAAAAAGTGACTGTTCCACTTGGACACAAGAGACAACTGAACTGAAACAACAACTGAATGAAATGAGTTTGCTGGGATCGTAAAGGACTTAAACTAATACAACTAAATGAAACACAACTGACATTCAGGTAATTTATCAGCTAGGTACTCACCGTCAACCAGCTGCTGGTAGAGATTATTCAGCACATTCATCAGGTTTTTACAGGCTTTCTTTGGCAGGATCTTCCATGTGAGGGCTCGCTTATCGTCATTGCTGGAAAAGCAGAAGCAGACATTGAGCATTTGGGAGGCTGAGAGGCCAAAACCAACAAGGACAGCAGTCAGGCCAGACCACCCTAATACTGTCTGGCCAAAAATGATATGAACCATTATTGACCTTACCTGAAAAATGCATTCTCTTCATATTAAAATAAGTCTGACACTACAAAAGTAACCATTCCCACCCAGGCTCCAGGAAAAAGGCTGGGTCTAAACTTAGAACTCATGACCTGACAGTTATGTGGTCTGGAAAAAAAAAGATGCAGCAAAGGAAACAATGTTGAGCTTGCTGGAAGCGCTGCACAGTATATGTGTGGCTTATTGCCCCGTAGTTATTCCATACTTGAATATTTACCATGACAAGGCAAAATTGTAATGAAGACAGATTGAATTCTGTAAAACTGATTGTATTTCTCAAATCGACAGCTTGCCTAAAGAATGCAGCACTGGGAAGGTTTCTGGGAATGTGCTCACTGGAAGATGGTGTTTGTGTCCAGGTCCACGCAGCTCACGTCAGGTGGGGGGTCATATAGATCAAAGTAGCGCGAGTCCACTCCAACAATGAATGGACAGGGGGCACTCAACACGTCAGCCAACGCCAGGGGGCACAGTGGAATATATGGGCACGGCCAGTGGAACGGGAAAATCATCTGACAAAGACAAAGATAAAGTGAGATAAAAAGGAAGACAGCACTCCCTTTGCTGTATTTGTGACATCACAAATAGTTTGGATGCCAATTCTGGTCAAATATGTGTATAAATGTGTGATGTGGAAACTTTAAGCAATAAACTGAGAATGGACTTTAGAGTGAAGGAGCGAGCACCAAGATAATACACTTTTCCAGCATACAAAAAATATATTTTAAAGTTTGAATTTCTCTACATCTTAAAACATGTCAGTATGTCATGTCTTAATATGGAGAAAAACTCCTGATATAAATGAAATTGGTTGAAGATGACATTGCTCTATTCCCACAAAACTGAATTCAATTACCAACACTACTATCCTAACCAATTAATAATCAATAATGCAGCTGTTTACTAAAACGAAATGAAGCAGAAATATTGCTTCTACAGCTTTAGGCTAACTTACAGACACCAGAGCTTCAGTGACGCTGGTCAACACAGCAGGTCGTAATGAGTGGACCAAGATCTTATGTTCCGTGACAGCAAACACCAGTAAAGTGACAGCATTCTCTGGTCCGAGGTTTTGAAGCAGCGTGGAAAATCGACCACCACTATGAAAAACAAATGTGCAAGAATCAATTAAAGTACACACTATTGACCGGAGGAGCTCCAACAGGGTCACTCAATATTTTCTGGCCCTTGAAAAATCCAAAAAACTCTTACAGCAAGACCAATAAATGGCAAATTGTAAATGGACTGCACTTAAAGTGCTCTTCTATCTAAATGGACAAAGTGCTTAGCAATTGGCATCTCATTCATCCACACATTCACATACTGTTGATGACAAAGCAGCGTTGGCTGGCCCATTGAGCAACTTGTGGTTCGGTGGCTTACTCAAGGACAATGTGACATGTGGACAGGAGGACTCAGAGATCAAACCACCAAAATCATGTTAAATAAAATCACCTTAAACAATATGTAAGATCTGTTTATGTTTTCTCATTGGAGACATATTAAACAAATTTCAACATACCAGTCTTACAAATCATCAGAAACTCTCCAAGGTTCAAAGAAACATGGTCTTTGAACTATGCTGTTTTACACACACATAGTTACTGCATCTTGAGCCAATAAGTAAAAAAATGCATAAATCATTAATAGATATCAACATTAAGAAATGATTGCAACTGCTATTACCTGAGTGGCAAAGGAGAAGACACTGGCTGGCTCAGCATCAAACTGTCATGAGGGGAAAGCTGTAGAAAAGCTGGAAAGTGAGATAAACCAACCGAGCAAAAAAACTCCTGCACTGAATCATTTAAATATTCATCCATAATAGAGGATTTAAACTACTGAACCCCAGGCAATCCTAAACACCTTCAGAAAACAACACTATAGTCTGCAAAATAATAATTATCCATTTATAACATGCTGCACCATATGCAGCCAATATCACAGGAAATGTTTTACTCTTGTGATCCAAACTTAAACTTACCTGCACCAGGATGCGAGGCCTCTGGGAGGATGGGAAGGGAACTTTGTGCATAAAATGAGAGATGTGCCTGGTAAGATGAAGAAGATGAATTAGGGGGATGTGAGGCCAAAAATAACAGCAGTAGGAGGCTGAAAAAGCTGTCTGTCAGATGAATGAGAGTCATAAACAGCAGGGAAACATAAAAGCATGAATCATCTGTTGCACATCACCAGTAAATATCCCACCTGTAACAACTATACTGATGATATATTTTGCATTGCTGGACCTATTTTAGGGTTTGGTGTGTTCTTCTTTTTTCTTCCCGTCCCATCAGGATTTAAAGTCTGCCCCTCACATACAGATGATATCTCCTTATATTTAACAAGGTCGACACCTCATAGCAATTTCCTGAACAAGAATGTTGCACTTCTGTAAATGAAAAACTGCTCTGTGTGTCTTCAGCCTGGATTTATTTCACTCAGGGAGGTGCAGTGATTTTAATACACCTGTCCTGCATGTATGTGGATCATTTTTCATACCGACCTCAGTAATTGTACCCAAAGTTACCTGCTGTTTTTCACCTGCAACGTGTAATTCAATCTGAAACTCAACATTTTTTTCTACATTCAATAGATGGAAACACGGTAACACCAACAAAAAGGGTTATTTGGGAGCCAACACGACAACAAACAAATTGTAAACCTCCAGGAGAGCAAGATCACAAGATCACACACATCGTCAAATGGGTTGTTCCAATGTCAGCTACAGGCAGGTAATGGTAGTCTATATTGATTGACATTTTGCCAAGGTAGTATACTGTTGTTAGTACCATTAAAAGTATGCTAAATTAGCTTCTGTTCCTGTTTGCAATCAAGGAACCTAAAAAAGAAGGAAGGGTCATTATGTCACCAATCTTGCTTTGGTGCCAGACTGTGGTGACAGCTGTATAGAAGTCAATGGGAGATGAACACTAAACCGTGACATAGAATTGAATAGAATTACTTTATTGATACATTGACATATCTACGTCTTATGACCCCTGCTGAAGAAATGCCCCAAGACAATGAAAGGAAATACTTCAGAGAGTAGGTTATTTGCTGATTTTATTTTTGTTTTTTCAAAATGATTTTTGGGGCTAATAATCTCGTGACCAAATGGGGCAGATCTACTAAATATTGCTGATGTGACTGCAATTACACTGCGAACAGGAGCCCCTCCCAAACATCCCCAAATTGAGGGATGAATATGTTAAAAAAAACAACAACAAACAGTCGTTAACCTATTCTCTAAAGTGTGGTCTTTCATATCTGGAGGCATTTCTTCTCCAGAAGTCACACAACATACAGGCAACAATCCCTGGGTTAATTTGATATTGGAGGAAACTTAAAAATGTAATCATCCATATGCAAGTTCTGAAGTGTAATTTTTCTTTGATTTCAAAGAAGATTTATGGATGTTTTATCACAATAACGAGAGATAATATCTTATTTGGAATTATATTAATATGTGTTTCATGTCTGTGTGTTGAGATTCAAATTTTTGACTCAGAAGAAGAGTGCGATTTTAGACTCAGATTAACCTCACACAGTATCTTTACCTCATGTTACTCCCTCCTTTTGACATTGTTTTTTTGACAAATTTGAAATGGGAATACAGAATACTTGCATGTATCTGATTCCCTTTGAAGAACAATGAGTAAAATTAACAATTAGCAAGAACTTTAGAGCTTAAAATGATTCAATTAAGAGATAAACTCACTTCTCGATGGGCAGGGCATGAGGACCGGAGATGGAATAGCGATAGAGGAATGTCAGGAACTTGCGGAAAGCATCAAAGAAGGGCCAGTGGGAAAGCAGACAAATGCACTTGTTGGTGTGGACCGAGCGTGGGGTCGTGGTGCTATTAGTGGTGCTGTCGGTTTCTGTCGCTGTAGTGTTGAAGGAGGAAGGTTTGTGTGGATCTGGGTTCAAGAGACCCAGCTGGGAGCACTGATGATCAGTCAGACACTCCTGTGGGTAGCTCTCATAGAACTGAATAGCAGCACCGTACACCTGAAACAGGGGACATCATTTACAATATGGATCACAGAACAGGGTTATCGAGACTTCAGTAACAGCATGTCTTTGTAATCAGTCTCATTGTTACACAGTCATGTGTAGCAGTATGCATTCTTGATGTGACACAAAGTATTTCTGTTGGCGTGCCCTACAGATCAGAAATCACCACTTTAAGTCTCTCCTTGAATGTTCCTCTCACTACATCTACTACATCTCCGTACTTATTAGCCTTAGGGTTGCTACCAGGAATTATTTTCCTCATGAAGAGGTCTGCCAAGTTCAACTTCAAATTTGCTGTGTTATCTAACTATATTTACAATGTTATATGACCAAGAAAAGCAGCACATTTTCAGCTGAGCAGCTGGAACTGACAAATGTTTGTCATTTTTGCTTGAACAACAACAAAAAAACAAACAACAACTGAAACAATTAAACAATTATCAAAATAGCTGCCAAAGGAGAAATCCACTAATTGTGTTTGTGTACACACAGGCATACACACAAATTAAACCTATTTATATTCTTTATAACTTCCAGAAAACAAATGTCTGACAAATAAGATGGCCTGCTAATAATGAAAAAGAACAGGCAGTTTATAAACCTCTATACAGCCCTCGGAATGATCCCTACACTCTTAAATAAATGAAAACATCAATAAGCATATAAATAAAGTAAATATAATACAGTGCTGCTTAACCTTTACTGAACATCAATACCATGAGTGCCATCTGTGGCCAAACAAACTGCAGTTATCTGGGCCAGTGGCAGCATTAGGCCAAATAAATCCCCTCTGCTTCCTGGAAACTTGAGACTTTCCCAAATCACAAACAGATCAAAGCTAACTGGCTTATCTGCTGGGCGCCTGTGTGGATCAGTTTTTAACATTTTCTCCCAAAAGGAACCGAGGTGGTCCATGTCTTTGTTCGCTGATGGCTGAACTGAGGGTGCCTGTGTGTCTGTGTGTTTGTGTTATGTTCAGAAACTAGCCTTATTTGTTGAACAGCATTGTATTTCCATTCTATGAATATGGAGATGAATGACAATCAGACCTGCATATTTAAAAGAAAAAGCATTTGCGTTGCTGCTTATTCAAGGTGAAGACATTTAACCTATCCACAGTTATCATTCTTATATTGTGTGGTTTGATTTGTTTTTTTCTGTCATACACAACCGGTATATAATACCATGAAATAAAACAAAATTCGAACTTGTTTAGTTTAGCATTATCGAATTAAAAATGATCTGTCTGTCTGTCTGTCTGTCCGTCCTTTGATTTTCTCTTGAGCTGTTCATCCTATCCACTTCACACTTGGCAGGTGCATTGCTGGGGGCTCGGGAAGTGCAGTGTCGAGTGTAAAGATGTTTGGATAAGCAGTTCTCAAGAAAGCTGCAAGTGAGAGACATGGCCCTGGTGGTACACACGTATACCGAAAACGGTGAGAGTAGAACTGTGGGAGCTCTACCTGGCTCTATAGGTCAACAATATTGAGAGAGCTGTAAACAGCAACACCAGAGGCCAAGCAATCACCCAAATCTGAACAGGCATGTTTTAAACAGCTACTGTACAAGTGTCTCAAATTTAGAGTCTGGGATTGTATAGTATAAGCGTGCGGCAAGATTTCATGTTTGAGTTAAGCTTAATTTCAAATAATGAAGAGATTAGTTTTGTGAAGAGCACAATTAGTTAAGGGTGCAATATGTAAAGATTTTAGTTTTAAACATTCTAAAATCAACTATAATTTACATATAGCACCTTAAAGTATACTACTTAAAACGAGTTTTATTTGAGTATTTCCATTTCTGCTACTTTATACTTGTACTAAACTACATTTCAGAGGAAAACATAGTGCTTATATTTATCTGACATCTATAGTTAATTTAACTTTGCATATATTTTTTTAACAAAACATATGATCAGTTTGTAAACTATGATGCCCTACTATAAACTATACTGTCCAACAGTCTTTAAAATGGGTGACATTTGATACATTTAGATCATCTGCAACAGTTCAATACTAATTACATGTTATGCATCAGTAATATTAAACCTACAATATATATATGAAAATGTAATGTAATGCGTGTACACATGGTCAATAGGTGAGTCCTCAGGCGGTCTGCAGAGTACCAGAGTCCTGCTGAGTCACCCTCTGACCTTGGCCAGTAAAAAAAAAAGTCAGCGTACACACTGTCCTCACTAAACATCCCCTGCATGTGTTATAGCAGGCCTTCCAAACTCCAAACACACACACACACACACACACACACAGGCCTGTTCACATACAAACTTGACTCAGCAGGAGACCGCAGAGGGTTTGGCATCAGAAATCACTGCTGACCCCTAACTGGCCTTGTTGAGCAGATCCACTGCTATCTAAACATCGGAGTAGGCTTTGGTTGTTATTTGTTTTCAATCACGATTGTGTTTCACCACATAATTCACTAATATGTGTCAACACGATTGTCATCCCAACTGGACCACTTTCTAAACCCACAGACCAGCACAGTGGAGAGGGGCTTGTGGTTAGATTTGAAAACCAACACTATGTGTGCATGTCTGTTTGTTCGTATATATGTGGTTCCTAAGCTGTAAGTGGGCTTCTCCAGGCTGCACGTAAATCAGCATACACAACTGTAATTCAGACAAATATGCACATATGTGTCTTTTATAGTTGTATAGATTGGGGGTATAATATGTACAGTATTTTTCCAGAATCATATCTAACAAACCACACTGTGAAGACAAATGAGAATAAATCCTAAACAGAAGTACATTTCAGAACAGTTACAGTGTACTAAAAAAGGGGGGGAGGTCAATTCCCAGACTGCTAGGCTGCTACAATCAATCAAACGTGGTGGATAATGGGTTATGACTGGAAATTTAATAGGCCCTGAAGGTGCTATATATATGCTGATTCACAATGGACTGACTGTCTAGGACAGATTGTCAGAAAATGTGATGTTCGTGACTTTGGATGTCAGGACTCTGAAATGATCTGCAGAATTATATGTTTTAGGTGAGTGTTTGACACACTGTTGACTGTTGATTGGTCTAGTGTATGATAACTAAACTGATGTACAATCCAAAACTGATTTAAGGAGGGGCACTAGAGAGGAACAATGAAACTTCCCCAGTTGATTAGTTACATTCAGAAAGTAATCTTTTTATCACAAGTTTTCAGATATGTTACAATATGCAAATAAACATGATATAATTAATTAAATAGATATGAGATATTAAATAATTAATATGCACTGATTTCCAGAACAGAAAACTGAATGTAGGATAAAGCCGGGTCTTAAAAATCTGGTTTGACCTGTTTGAATCTTGGATATCTTGTTTTATAATTCCTAAATAAGAACATACAGTCAACAGCCATTAACAATTAAAAAAAAGAATATTGTTATATAAATCAAGTTATAAATCATAAATGAACAAATCCCTGCGAAAAAACCCTTGGGGTATAGAACTGCAAAGTTTGGTGTAAATAAGGGCTGCTGAAGTGGAGATATCAGGCTGAGAGTTTTAGAAACAACTAATTTTTAGAAAACTGCCTTTCAAGATATATATTGTTAAAGTACGTATATATTTAGACAAAAATTGTGGATAAAGAAAAGCCTTACAATTTAAACATTTAGAAAAAAGTGTTTTGTGATAGTCTATGTGTAAACATGCAATGAGGCATTACCTAATTAAATATGAGTTAATTTGAATAAATGTCCAGAACAGAAATCAGAACTAAAATAAATGCCTTACGCCTGGAAGTTTTATTTGCACTTGTCTGACAGAACACATTACAGAGGCAAGGCAGCCCCAAGAATCTCAAAATTGACCAGTGCGTTAACAAACGGTGTTGTCAACAATCGTCTCTCCCCTCAGATCTTTAAGTGTTTTCAATTGGTACCAAACCACCTCAGGACTGTCACAGCTAAATCAAAATACTCCAATTTCTGTTAGTCATTGTTGGATCTTGTTCATCCGTCTTAACAGTAATGGAGGACAAGAATCAATTTCTCCCTCATTACTGGTGAAAGTCTCACTTTCACTTGATCAAGTAGATCAGTATCAAATCATTTATATCATATTCTGATTACATGAACTATGGTGAAGACAGCTGCAGCTAAAAGCCTATCATGGTCTCTGAAACCAGAACATGGTAGCAAGGACACTAATGTTCAAGAAACCTCAGTAGTTTGAGTGCAATGCCATGTGAGTGAGTGTTGTCTCAAGAGTCAATACATTAAATAATAATAACTCTGATTTTTGCATTTGATCTACTACTATTTTCAGCCAATATGCTACAAAAAGAGATGCATGTTGTGGAGTTACAATGTTTCCACCTGACAAAGGCAACATGCATGCCTTACCTACTTTTCCTCCTGGCTTGCTTAGTATTGTGGTTTTCTCATGACCCACTATAGTCTGTTACTCTGTGGTTCTGTCAGCTGTTTAGATGGCAGTTAGTATGTGTTGATGAGGTCTTAACAGTTACTGGCATCCTCTTATATCTGATTCTGCTACTGGTGTTTTTGTTAGTTGTCTGGATAAGATTAAAAGAAAGGAAGTGGAAGAGATAATCTATTCATTCATCTATGTTACCTTTTCTCCAGAGGCTCCGGTGAGGACAAAGGTGGAAAAAACAGGGAGGGAGTATTTGGTGTTTGCTGGCCAGCACTCAATTGTGGCCCCCATGGGAAGGCAGAAGAGAGGGACAGATTCTGGCAGAGGGAATGACTCATAGTCCTCCTCTGGATATCTGCTGAACAAACCTAAAGGGGGGGGGGGGCAAAATAAACAAACAGAGAACTCAATTACAAGAGCTGGTAGGTGGAACCAACCCCTATGAATATCAATTAACAGCTAATGTAGATGCAAAACCGCCTTTCCACTCTGCTGAAAATGAAAAAAAAAGGTTTATATATAATGATAATGTACAACTTTATTGGGTCAGTGTTTCACTAGAAATGAATGGCTTTGTAATAAGCAATTAGTGCTTGGTAATCAGGCCTCTGGTCATTAGTTACTGTCAGTGGACACAAACAAGGGACAATGAAGTAGTGATTTTAGTTTGTGCAATTTTCAACAATGTGCTACAGCTAACTTTGGCTGAAAAAGTCTATAGTTTTAAACAAAGGTCCATTTTCCATTTCTTAAACGTTTCTTAAGATCCTCTGTCAATAAATACCTCAAAAAAATTAATCTGACACATTTATTCATCATGAAAACACCTGCAGGTGCACAGCCTCCAGATGGAATAAATTAACAAAAAACTGCTGTGTCATGAAGGCTTGTTCAACAGCTTAACAGGGACAGTTTGTCCCATTTTAATCATAACTTGTTATAATCTCTTGAGATAAAGGAAAAAAGTAGAGCTGCAAAGATGAATTGATTAGTTGTCGACTATTGAAGGTGTTCTATGGAACTATATGGACTATATGTTATGAGACTTCATTCTAGAGTAACATTTGCTAGTGTGGAGAGAGGCACTGAGATGAGGCACATGAGAACGTGTATAAAGTCACATCCTATGGACTGTCGTGGAAAATCCAAACCGAGAAATCCACAGTGAGCAGCATTTATCCACTTAAACAGGCTTTTACAGGCAGCTGAGAGAGTCAGGGAACCTCTCATTTTTCATGTCACATTTCAATTTGCTCACATATGGTCAATAATAAAGTGATTAAAAAACTATTTTGTTCATCTATTAATCGGCATGAGTAATTTTTCAATGTGAATAATATGATACCATTATTAATATATATACATTCTTAACTCCTCTATGTGAATGAACTGAATATATTTGGGTAGAGGATGTCATTTTGGGCTTTGAGAAACACTGAACAACTTTTTCCACCATTTTCTCACATTTTATAGACAACAAATAATGAATTGAGAACATAATCGACAATGAAAATAATTTAAGTTAGTTGCAGCTCTATTTAAAATTAATATGGTAGTGAAACACTGACACAAGATGATTTGCTCTGTCCAAAGGTATCAAAATCCACCTACAAAGCACCTCTAAAGCTTACAAATGATCACATTTTATCGTGCCAAGAAATAGTCTTGCAAACTAACCCCAGTGTAACCCCTACATGTTGTTTTTCTACTTATGCTTTTGTATGGCTCTAACAAACAAGAGATAATGTCTGATGTTCTTTCACTGATTTCAGAATGCGGCATATTCACACATGCAGACTAGCTCCCTAAAAAAAGGGCAACTTGTTGCCTTACTTGGCCAACAGACTCTGTAAGTATGTCTGCAAGCTTTACTCTGAATACTTTTAATTAATCTAAAAAGAAACTAATCTGCTCCATTGAGCTGCAAAGTTGGTGATACTTGTCATGGAATATGACATGCAAGCAACTCATTTGCATTACATGTGCTATAGTCACTTGATTTTACAACAGGATACATCATAGGATACATTTTACAATGTGTTAATATAAAATATGTATATGTTAATATATGATATATCAATTAAAGTAACTTTAAGAATAGACAATATAAATTAAGTTGGTTCCATATAGTTCTTCTCCCTAAAGATTAGGCTATTATATTGTAAACACTGTGTTGTTCAGGCACGGCTCTACATCTACATATGTACGTGAACAATATTTCATTCCAAAATGAAAACCATGGATCCACCACAAAACAAACTGAGACTGTTCAGTTTAGAATCAAACTCTCACATTAGTCTATAAATGAAGTCAGATGTTGCAAAACACGGCAGTTTCCAAAGCTCAAAGCATGATGCGTGCAGGATTATTCTTGGCCTGAAATGTTGAAAATAAACTTAATTTTTATGAGCTGAATCATCTGAAGCGTTAGTGAGAAACAGATAGAATCACTCCATTCACAGTCTGCTGCATATTCAAGACATGAACAACAAAAAAATCAGCCAGCCAATCTGACGCTGAGCCAAACACAGCAGCACTGAGCCAACAGTGTTATCACTAAATGACAATCCTCTGTCAGCACAATGAAAGGTCAGATGAATTAAATGTCAAATAAGCCAATTATATTTTATAATTATATTACAATTCAATTTATAGCAAGCATTGAAACCCTTTAACTTTATACGAGAACAATAATGGCATGCAGAGGCCTATCTCATCACTCTAATCTGAGGCATCAACATGTTTCAACAAGTTACAGCTGTAGCAGAATGTCCGCATGCAGCCAGTTTACTCTGCAGCAGACCCTCGTCTCTCGAGGCTTTTCTACAACAACACACAGCTGGAAAATAGAGAAACGGGTAATAACCTCAATGCAATAAATATTTAGCACTTGATAATTAACTTATTCTCTGACAATTTGGTTTTTCTCACACATCATGCCAGTGATTGTGAGACAAGCTGAGGAGGGAGAGAAAGTATTTCCTTGCAACATGGTCATTTAATATCAAGAGGTCCACATCAGTATTTGGATCTGCATGCACCAGTAGTTAAGGGATTAGGAAGGCTTACCTGCTTTGTAGGCTACTGTGTTGGTTTTGGCCACAGACTTCTTATAACACAGGTAGACAGACGAGCCCCACTGAAAACAAGATTGAAAATGGGCAAAATTAGCATGTTGTCCAATATGAGTGACGCAGGTCACAAAATGCATAAACCTGAATTCTATCAAATTTGCAGTTTAGTCACTGCCTTTCAAAACTGAAATCATAACTCAGTTTGATTAAAAAATACAAACACAGTGTTTATGAAGTTATAAAGAAGTCAATGTTTTTAAAAGGACACTTCAAGAATAACCCAACTCCAACTTAAAATTGTGTTTTTCCCAGCCTTCAGTGATTAAAGTTCTCACCTTACTGAGAAAATTCTGGGTGTGGTCAGAGGAGCAACAGACTTGGAATTTTTACCCAGAAGAAGTCAGTGAAACTGATTATCAGCTAGGTGTAAAGTTACTGTTTTCAGCTACAAATTATTAATACTTTATACCGCTGGGGATTTTCTAAAAGCAACTTCCAGAAAACCATTACAGACATCAAACCTGCCGCAGATGCAGTAGCTTACTGATCACAGTAGGGCTGAATGACTTTTGAAACAGCACGATTTGAAACAGAGTGATTTGGAAATCACAGAGGCTGGGATGAATTTTGCTGCAGGATGCACGTTCGATCCACGTTTAAACACGTGTGTCAATGGTTTTACATATTCATGCCATCTTCCTAATATGACAGTCATGCTCGCCAATCAGAATTGCTGTGCTCCCCATGTACCAATCATGCTAACCAATCAGACGTTGCCCAAGGCGACTGCATATACACCTGTGAACAACAACATCTGAAACCCAAGTAAAACTTTAAATTTGTGATGTGGAAAAATGTCCTCTGATCCAGCAGCAACCGTGGACAATTTAGTAAGGCAGCACTTCCGTGATATGGAAGTATTTCGGCTTCTAAGAGATAGATAGATGTTGTACTTATTTTACACTATCATTACTTTATTTAACTTGATTGCAGAATGTACAGTAGTTAGATGCTGCTCCTGAGCCATTGTGAATGAGAGGTAAATTGTAAGGCTCTTTGTCTGCTAAGGCACAAGCACTATAACAGTCCAGTCTTTATTATTATTATTGTTATTATTATTATTATTATTATTACAGCCACACTCCGGCATTTGCATCTCGTCACTAAACCATTAGCATGTAGAGAGGTGATGATACATCTACAAACACGTCTTACTTGTGACATTTAGTCAATGTGAGGGGAAGATTGTCTGAAAAATGCAATAAAACTTTAAAAAACAGCAGTTTGATACAGAGTATGCACCCAGAGCTGTGCTGAAATATTAAAAAATGATCTTCACAAATTTCTATAAAAAAAAAAAACATTAGTCAGATTGAAAAATGAGTGTAGCCAAATCCCAATTCCACTGTTGGTGCCTACATTTCTCTTTCATGCATCGCAAGTCTCTGTAGATTTATATACCAATTCTAACAAATTCCTGCCACACTTTCTCTCTGCTTTAAGAGATTTTAAGACACATGCACAGACAAACACAAAAAACACAGCATTTCTAAACTGTGGTGGCCTTTCCTACAGTATGCTATGGCAAATGGGGACCAAGTTGACACAGCAAGGACTTTAACAGTATCTTAATGTGTGTGTGTGTGTGTGTGCGTGCGTGCGTGCGTGCGTGTGCGTGCGTGCTCTCCAATGCATTTGAACACCCTGATGTTCGCTCTCTCTGAAGTCAAGTGAAGAGAGATCAAGTGAGAAGT
Organism: Spondyliosoma cantharus; assembly: GCA_900302685.1. Lineage (NCBI taxonomy): Eukaryota > Metazoa > Chordata > Actinopteri > Spariformes > Sparidae > Spondyliosoma > Spondyliosoma cantharus. The sequence goes on from OMLP01002044.1 coordinate 46,522, forward strand.
GGGCGAGCCAAGGTTAAGCACAGGAACACAG
>OMLP01002047.1:2472-20875 GCA_900302685.1 Spondyliosoma cantharus
AAAGCTACAAGTCGTTCCAAAGTTGTTCACCAGCCAGGCTGCCAGGTTGAGCGAGTTGCTCAAAGCTTTGCAGCTTTGCTTTTTTGGAGAGACGCAGCGGGTGGGTGAGGAGGGAGTTGGCAGCGGAGGGAGGAGGAGGAGGAGGAGGGGGACCAGGACTAATTGCCACTAATTGAATTGGATGTGCTGATCAGATGGGAGGCTGTGGAAGTAATCTGAGTTGTCACAGCAGATAACGCTGGGCCGTCCCAGAGTGTCCGCCTCATGTGACAGCCTGTAACATAGCCTGCGAGAGGGCACCGGTCCCCTTTGTCACCACCACAAAAGGGGAGAGAAGCAAAGTTGCCAGTTACAGTGAGAAGAGACGGGCCCGAAGCAGGAGGAGGGAGTCGAGGAGGGTGAGGGTGGAAGAGGAGTAAACGAGGAGGGGAGAGATGACTGAGATGAAAGAGGAAAGCTGAGGAAGGGGAGATGTTCGGAGGCGGAAAACAGTGGTAAAATGAGATGAAGACATACACTGATAGGAAAGAAAGGGGGGGGGGCGAGACTGTCGAGGGAATATGTTTTCAGTGTGCGTCTGCAGGTTTCATTCACAAGCAGCAGGAGCTTCATGTGTTAAGCAGAAGGTTTTTACTCAGATGGGTGCACATATGTTAGACCCCCAAAGGTCGCCTTTTCAGACGGAGCAGCATTTCACATCCGAGCTGTGTGACGATGCTTTGTTGGAATGGTACAACCCTGGTCTTCAACTTACAAGCCAAATAAGAATAAAAGAGTTAAGTAATACAAAACTATGAAAGGCTACAGGTGTATTCAGTGAGGTAAATGTTTGGGTTCGGATGCATCATCACGTTTTGTTGCTTATTCCGTATTTGAACATGAAGGTTTTTCTTTATTGATTTACTGTCTGAAAGATGAGTAAAATTACAACGTTAGCGTGAAGCGTGAATTTAATCATTTAAAATGATTAACTTCTCCAAAAACTTAATTGTTGTTAAAGCACTTTAAGGAACATAGCAACAATTGTGCCACACATCCAACAGATGATTTAAAATGTTTGCACATGGAAAATATTTAATGTTGCATTACTATAATTTCCTTTTCCAAAGTGTATAACTGACTTAATGCGCAATCAACACTGAATTAATTTGGATAAATTACTTTGTTAGAAACAGAAGAGAACTATGTTAATATAATCACTTTCTAATAACCATCATTAGTAAAGGATTAGTAAATGTATCATTCATTAAACTTTAGTTAATAGTCATTTCCCTGTTAACACACAATGAAATGCTTTATAAACCATTTATTGAGCAACTGTTTATGATAAAGTTGTAACTGATAAAACTTTAGAATTGCTTAATAAATAGTTTATGAAGCATTTGCTATAAATCTACCATTTATTAATGATGGTTATAATGTGTTACCAATTATAATATGTTTTTTATTTACAATATGTCCAGTGGAATATGTATTAACTCTATGTAGGGACATTAAAAATGTTTGTTTTATTTAAAAAGGTTATTACATTTAACACCCTTAAGTGTCAAGGAATGCAACATGGGTTTCATAAAGACTCGATTGCATAAAAGTCTGAAGAACGACCAACTTGAATGCAGATAAGTTCAACTCTTCACCAGAATGTGTAGAATTTCAACAACTTTAAACTGTAGTTTTGGTTTAGAAATGTTAATCAGAAGAAGAAGCTGTTCATTAACTGATTTTTTATTTTTATTTTCTACACCTAAAAAACTAAATAAACTTTTCATAACTGTATAAACTGAATAAACAAACTGACCTTAAATGACAACACAGTTTCACATTTGTTTTACTTTGTTTATATGTGGCGGACCCTGCCACCTTTCTAGTTTTAAACGGTGTTCTGGAGACCTTATTTTCCTCTGAGAACAGCTCGTTTATTCACATATGGCAAAAATAAATATTTAATTTGTATTATTACCTCATTGACATTGTAAATATTAAAATTCAGAGTTTGAATTTCTTCTCCAAAAACGACGAAGTTCCCCTTTAAAGGTTACGAGCTGAATTTCCAATCATTTTTTAAAACACAAAGGGTTTAAAAAACTAAACTGTGTTCAAGTCCTTTGTGCTGCATCTATTTAAGAAAATGAAGTGCTGATGATGAGCTGAGGTCTCACAGCCTGAGGAGTGAAGCTGCTGTGTGGTCCGGTGGTACGACAGAAGATACTTTCGTATCTTTTGCCAGATGGCAGCGGGGTGAACAAACTGTGGCTGGGGTGTGTGTTTTTATTTTTGTAGTATTTTTTTTCTTGCTGATCTTTCTTGCAGCTTTGATCTGTTCGCTTTTAAAAAAAAGTTTTCTGTCCTGGTTGAAATCTGTTTCCAAAGATTATTTGATACAAAGGTCATAATATACTTATATCGTGAACAACTGGCGCTTTGTGAAAGGACACGCAGCTTCCATCTTGCATTCACCGCGGCGATACTGTTCAACCGCTGCGGCGATCCCAAAATAAACACAAGATAGTGCAGGTGGACGACGGTGGCTGATGAAGAGAGAGGTATAGATGGGTGAGAAAAAGAGGGAGAGGAGTGGAGAGCGAGGTCTTTCCCAAGCCTGCAGCAGTCCAATTAAGCAGGATTTCTCCCACTCCACATCTGACTCACACACACACACACACACACACACACACACACACACACACACACTTACAACCACAGCAGCTGTGCAGTCAGTTGGTGCTATTGAGGGAGGGGTTCAGTCTTGTCAGCATGATGAAAGCGGGCCAGAGTTGTGTGTGTGTGTGTGTGTGTGTGTGTGTGTGTGTGTGTATCCACGTTTGTGCATTTTTATGTCACTATGTATATATATTGGTGTGAGTTGAGTGTGTGTGTATGTGTGTGTTGTGTAAAGGGTGAGTTATGCATGCAGCGGGCATCCCGGGGCACGCAGATGTGTGAGTGTGCAGGACTAAGCCCTGGCGAAGCCCGCTGCGAGGGGTCGCGACCTTTACAGAATCAGTGCCTCTGCATGTCAGGACTAATGGAAGGGCCCCACCAGCTGCACAGAGACCAGGAGGAGGAGGAGGAGGAGGAGGAGGGAGGGAAAAAAAAGATGAAGAGTGAATAAAGACTGAGGTGGGAAAAAAGGGATGGATAGGAAGATTTGGGAGACAGTGGGAGGAGGAGAAGAAGTCTGAGCGAGGAGGGGCTGGCGCGGGAGGGATGTAAATCTCGAGGGAGGACAAGCTGTAAACTCTCCTATTTTTGGGAAGAGAAAAGTTGGAAAAAGAAAACAGCAAAGGGAAGAGGCTTTCTCGGACAAAATGGACAGAAAGAGGGACAGAGGAAGGAAGAGCAACGGGGCGTGCAAGGTAAGGATGACAGAGAGGACATTAAACGAGAAATTCAGAGAGGTGTTTGTGTATGCGATGCGATAAAAGAGGGAGGAGTGATGGTATGATGGTGGGATGGACAGATAAAGAAAGAAACAGAGAGAGGGGGGAGGAATGGGTGTGGCCTTGGTGATGAATACAGATTTTTTTTTCTCAGCTCTGGTGTCATCGCGTCTCCACCTTTGACCTTGAATTTTCCAGCTTTTATTGCGGGGATTTTCATAACATGACCAACGGTTCTGCAAATCTTTTCGACAGCCAGCGGTCTTTGTGCGGCGCGAGGGAAATCATCTGTTGCACATAAATAAGTCAGATGAATTGAGTGTAATTGATTTGGAAGTTCTCAGGGTTCAAAAACACTTTATGTCTTCTTTAAATAAAGTGCTGCACTCAAGCTCAGTAGTTGTACTCTCATTTTATGTTTCTGTTTTGTATATTTCACACTATATTTGTTAGTTGCATAGCAGATTTAGATCATTTGAAAATACATGAGGTTTTAATAAAGGATTGTGCATTTTACAATTCTCCCATAACATTTGTACCCTTTGCTCGCTTTTTAAAAATTTGTTTCTGTCCTATTTTGTCATTTTAGGGTTTGTTGTGTTTTCATCAGTACTAGTTAAAAAAGGAAAAATGTTACATACAGGACAATTGTGTTTTTTCTGCATTTTCAACTATTAAAAAAAACTTGAAAAAAACAAAAAATCCTGAGCTTATAAAAGCAAGTTTTGTTATAAATTAAACCATCAGACAATGTATAAAAAAGTTAATAGGTAAAAGTCGCCTTCATGTCCTGATAAGATACGTATGAACAATATTATGTTAACAAATCTATGGTTATAGTTAATAATTGTTAAGTGTTTTTAGATATTAGATATTAAACAAGTTTATTGCTAGATTATAAAATAACTTATAAAATCAGTTTATAGACTCATAGAAAACTGATAAAAGCCTGATGAGTTTCTTTTAACTGTATTAAAAAAATTTAACTAACAAACACATTTATTGAGTTTAACTCACTATAGTTTCCTATAGGTGTTTATAAATGTCTTATTTTCTAGTAATGAACATAAAAACTTGTTTATGATGCGTTTATTAACACTTAAATAGTTTGCTCATGTTAACAAGGATATTTTAAGGATTTACCAGGGCCTTTTTCTTTACCTATTATCAAACACTTTTACACTTATATTCTAATATAAAGCATTAGCGATATAAACGTAATTTCACTTACATTGAAAAATAGCTACAATTAAATTCTGATGTTTAGTTAATGAATCAAAGATAAAATTCATTAAGATACATTTTTTGTCTCTAATGCAAAATGAGGGCTTATTTATGTTTTTTCCTAATACTTGAGTACATTCTTCAGATGATACTGCAATTTAATACGCATTCAAAGGCTGGACTTTCACTTTAAATGGACCTTTTATTCCTGATTGCATCTGCTCTTACAGTCTCTATGTGCTGAGAATGTGACCTTGTGAGAAGAGAGTGAACTGGAAGGATGAGAAAAAGCTGAACAGAGAGACGTGAGTGTGAGAAGAAGATGTCTCAGTACTTTCAGTACTTTCACTGAGAGGAGGCGGCGATGTGAGCGCTAATCATTTATTTATCAAACAAACGCCAGATAAGGCCCTCGTTCCAGCCTGGTCTTGACCTTTGCCCTTTGAAGGTCTGCAGCGACTGTTTTTTCCCGTCCAGAGAAGCATATTTAAAACCTTTCGTTGTTTATGCAGCTCACATGATGACCGGCATCTGAGAAACCTAGTTATTTGAATCTTTGGCAGCTTGGAGGTCATTTCTAGAAAAGAATGGATATGAATTTGCAATCACTGATAAAAACAGAAATTAAAATATGAAGTGATTGAATGTAACTCACATTTACTCGAGCACAAATTCATTTTAGGCAACTTTATACTTCTACTCCATCACGTCACAGAGGCAAATATTACATTCTTTTTACTCCCCTTCATTCATCCGACAGCTTTAGTTACTTGTTACTTTTCAGATCCAAATTTAGTGACTCTGAATCACAGGAGAAGTAGGAAGCCTTGAAAAAGTCTTCTACATGTTAAACTCAGTTAATTATTTACAACCCCTCCCAGATTAGCTAGAAAATATTTTTACAAAGCTGGAAACGGGTTGTTTTTCTTATGAGAAGGTGATTTTAGAGAGTTTTTAATAGTTCTTGAAGGACACAAGATGTGAGGATCTTATAGAATATGAGGCATTGCTGTAGATTAAACTAACATATAATGGAGTTAGAATGAGCTCAGCTTTCTATCTGCAGCAGTAATATTAATCTAAAAACATCAGATCAGGGAACATTACATTTCAGAATGAGTTCTTTAACTTTGATACGTTAGATGATTTTGCTGATATTTCTCACACACTTTTACTTTTACTCGTGTTCAGCGCGGTGTTCGTGCTTTTTTTTTTGCAACGGTGGGATTGTGTGATTGCATTTAAAAGCGGCGTCGAGGAGAAATCAGAGTGTGTCTGCAATCAGGTCAAATGATGCTCCGCACTGATAAGAACAAATCAGCTCTGACGTTTACTGAAGAGAAAATAAGCACCAATCAAGTCGAGGTGACTGAGCGAGCAGTGAGTTATGATTTTAAGAGCGAGAGGTAATCAGATAATTTTTTTTGTGTGACAACAACATTTATGCTAATTTATGCTCTTTAAAAAATAATACTCATCTCGACAGACAGACAGCTGCCTCGATCAGTATCAGTCTGTCAGCTGCTGTGCCAGCCAGGCCAGAGTCTGCTGAGTGCTGACTGTGTGTGTGTGTGAATGTATCTGTGTAAACTCCAGTCTGTGTGTGTGTGTGTGTTTGTGTGTGTGTGTTCAGTGTTCAGCTGCAGACAGTGCCACTGTGTGCCCACCATGACCAGACACCCCGCTTCCTCTCCTGTCATGACCCGGAGACGGCGATCAGGCCTGTCTGTGCCACTTTGTGCCGGGTTCAGCAGACGGCTTCCCCTCCTGACATCATCACTGTGAGACGGTGATGTAGCTGCCGTTACAGGAGACGGGGCAAAAGACACTGACAGTGTGTCTGGTGTTTTGTTTGGACGCACAGTGGCTGTTTTCATTTATTTTATTTATTTTTTTTACTTCTTATAAAGCGTTCAGTCTGGCATGAGCGCCAGGAGAAGGGTTCATTAGGTGGTGGATAGACACGGGAAACATTAAAGAATAAAATCTGTTGCATGACTGGTTTTAATCTCCCAAAATAATAAGAAAACTGATTGTTTTCGTGACATAAACAAGCTCTATTGTTTTACATTCTTTTTCCAAGATAAAAAGACTTTTTTTTTTTTTTTTTACATTTTTTCAATCTAAATCCGAAGTTCAAGCGTCTTCCCCTGCAGATATAACATTCAGAGCTCAGTGCAGACGGAGGAACCTGTTGAAGAAATGCGGCGGAGCAACAGGTGGCAGATCACAGAGTTAGAGTGACACCTACAGAGCTCAGGGGGGAAAACCAGCAGCTGCAGCCACACGAGGATGTATGCAGCCTGACAGAGTGGATACTGGCTTCACAGCGCCAGGGTCTGTGCAAAAAGCCCCAAGCTCACATTCTTGCTGGAAATCACAGCAGCTATGACCTTGATAGGTTTAGATTATGATTTGTTAACATGGATAAATGTCAGCGTTTTATGAACCACATTTTTTTTGCAGAGCTTTTGATTCTGTTTACTGTATTTTCCAGTGTTGGAAGCACGAGAAAGATTTATTTAGGTGAGTTTAAAGTGATCAGAGGACGTCAGCTGTTTGTCTTGAATTGGAGATTTATTCTAATTTTTATTTTTATTATTCTTATTTTTAAAGCAACTTCTCCAGATTGTTAAATATCGTTGCTTTCTCCAAGAAGTGACGTTTCATTGCTTTAATGTCCAGCTATCCATTTTGAACAATACCTCAACATAATGACATAAAACATCAAATCAGTACTATTTTGTTTTTTAATATTTTTTGAGAAACCCTGTTTTTCTCATTAAGAAAACAAGCAAAACATCTTAATTATTTTTTGTCTTAACAAAAAACAGCCATTCAAGAATCTCAACCTTTGTAAAAATCGAAGTCAAGAGTCAAAATCATCAATTGAATTAAATCCAAAATGTGACAAGCAAGCGCGCCGCTTTTATAAACACAAAAAAAGTTTTTGAAAATCTAAAATTCTAAATGATTAAAAGATGATTAGAAAAGGGGGGAAGTTGAAAGACGAGTGGATAAATGGCGCAAAGACACATTACAACATCTGAAAATATTATATTTGTTCAACTCAACTAGCGCTCAGTGAAAGCTTCACAAACATTTTTATAACATTTTGAAGAGTTGTCAGAGTAAAAAAAAACAGATACATTACATATAAAAATTAAAATAAATATACAATTAATTTCCGCTGACTGCCCGTGTTCACATAATTTATCTCTCCTCAGGGAATTGCCTTGGATTCAAAATGAGTCGAGTCATGATACAGACAGCAGGGTAGAAGTTGAAAAGACAAGGAGAAACGGTGCAGAGGTGCACGACAACATGTGTGCAAGCCAGGAGCATTACACCACCTGGAATAATGACTCAAAAGTGTGATTAATATTGCGTCATATTTTATCCAAAGCTAAGAATCTTAATTAGCGTTCAGTTCCAGCTTCAGGGACTTTGTTTTCTTACATTTCTTTGCACATTTTGGACAAAGACTACAGAGGTGGGACACATTCAATCTAAAGGTGCAGTGACTTTACAGTTAAATTCACCTGAACACCCATGTTTACATGCTTTATCGCCCTTCAGGAGCTGACGTGAATTATTCTGCAGGTAACTTCCCATTATGCTCAAAGACCTGGAACAGATTTAGGTGCACCTGACTCTCCTGTATTTATTTTTGTTTTTTCCTCACCTATTCCAGCAGACAGCATCAGGTGTCAAACATCATTTGACTCAGGAGAAGCTCAGGTTGAATTCTGGCTCATATAAAGTCCCAATTTTAAATTTGCTTTGTCTGAGAATGGACAAATGTAACAAAATCTTTAAAAATGGCTGTCAAATATAGTGTTTTATTCCCCTCCGTGAACTCAGGAAGTTTACATTTATTTTTTAATTCTAATTCAAAAAGATATACTTGATTGTTATAGACTTCAATGTGATTTGTTTTTTGTCTACATCTGACCATTTCGAAGCATGTTACAGCCGTTTATCATATTATCCTGGGCGTTTTTTCCGTGAAAAACAGGTGTGACCCCATATTTCAACAAAAGTAACTCGGCTGACACCACAGCCGAGAGAGAAAAACAATGTGGGTTTCCTTCACATTCACTATGGCGCCCCTGAACGGCCCCAAAAAATACGTCTGATGCAGCTGACAAGCCGAGAAACTCTGCTTTACACGAGTTTTGATAGTATGTGGGTAAGATTAGTCAACAGTTTAAAACAATAGCAATTTTCAGCCGCCGTCACTCTGCAGAAAGCTCAGCGGCAGCCGGAGCACATTTGTGAATATTCTCCCTCAGTTGATTGGATCAGTGTGTGAATCTGCCCGTGTAGCTGTGTGTAAATATGCGCTGGAACTAATCACAGGAGAATATTGTCATTTACTCGCTCTAATAGACTCGGTCATCATCCTCTGGTCTAAAACTAATGCAGAGGCAAATCCCCCGCAGGGAATTGACTCACGGGCGGCTATTCTCAGCCGACTGGACTCATCCATTTCATCACCTGCAGCCTCCAACATTTACGTGGTGAATCATAAAACGCGCTACCATGGATGCACTGTGAGTGTCTGATGGTGATGTAATATCAAGTGGTGAACGTGGCCCACATGTTAAATATCCCATTTAGTGCTTTTTAGAAATAAAAAAAAATAATAAAATCCCTCCTGGCTCTGAACAGAAGGGTGAAAGAAATGATATCCTTCGGTTTGGAGGCGTTCGGACGGAAAGGCTCGGGCGATGAAAGAGAGGGGAGAAAGGGGGAGAAAAAATGGAAGGAGCCGGCGGTGGCAGCCCTGTTTGTTTGTGTTTCCAGAGTACAGTGGAGTCACCGGGAGGCCAGCAGTGTCTGCGAGGCTTTACTGTCATGACGCATTCCCGTCTCCCTCCACCATCCTCCATCCACCATCCTCCATCCTCCTCCTCCTCTCTCATCCTCCTCTTTTCTGAATTCCCAGAAACATGGATCCTGTCTGTCACCGTCATCAGCTAAAAAAGAAGCCCTCTCCTCTCTTTTCATTCCCCTGCCTCCCCTGCACTCCTGCCCGGGGCCTCGTCTTAGACGCAAAAGGTCACCACCCTGCCAACCACTTGTTGACCCCAGCTTGACCCCTGCAGGTTAGCCTCTCTGTCAGCTGCAGCTGTGATGCTGCTAAAAGCCCGGATAATCCAATCACACAGTCATTAGTGCTGAGTAGGCCAGTGCCGGAGCAGGTGAGTGTGTCCTCTCTCTCATAATCTCTCTGTTTTTACTACGATGTTTTTGCTCGTTCCAAGCACAAACCACTTAGATTTTTTTTCACCCAGCAGATAATCACAACCGTCCCCTGTTTGTCGCTAAAAAATAAAACCTACATCAGATCAGTGGCGTTATAAAACAACCAGATGCTGCTGTGGTGTCGGACACTAAACCAGTCGTTTTCGGCTTCATTAAACCTCTGTTTTTAAACTGAGTCGTGGGCCAACATGTGTGCACTCACCCGGGGGAGGAGGGAGGGGTTGCCAGGATGCAGATTTTCAGGATGACGGGCATGTGAGGCATCCGCGCCAACCGTGATGGAGGTGTAGAGATGACGGACGACGCTTTCCAAAGCTGCGGCAGAGAAAAGAAGAGGAAAAAAAAAAACATCTTGAAGGTCTGAACAACAAAGGTTTTAAAGGTGCATTATGTAGTTTTTGAGGAGACGTTCTAATCACTGACTGACCCTTTTACGCCTAAACAGAGAAATTAACAAACAGTTTTGTTTTCACGACTGAATACACTGAGTAAACAAACTGACCTTAAACGACAACACAGTATCATACTGTTTTTTTTTTGTTTATATGTGGCGGACCCTGCCACCTTTCTAGCTTCACACAGTGTTCTGGAACCTTGTTTTCCTCTGAGAACGGCTCGTTTATTCAGATATAGAAAAAAACTTCATATTTCTGAATTTGTATTATTAGCTCATTAATATTGTAATGAGGTAAATTAATAAACAAGCTGTTCACTAAGGTCCCCAGAACACTGTTTGACACTATAAAGGTGGCAGGGTCCGCCACATATAAACTAAGTAAAACAGTATGAAACTGTGTTGTGATTTAAAGTCAGTTTGTTTATTCACTTTATACGGTCATGAAAACAAAAGGGTTTCCTTATTTAGTTTCTTTTGATATCAAAAAAATCACCCAATAAAGATCTTTCTCTTCTGAATAAAATTTCCTTCCCAAAACTACACACTGCTGCTTTAATTTTTTTCTTGATTGTTCTTTAATGCTGTCCCACCTCTCTGTAGAATGATCTGCACATCATTATTTATTATTTTATTAGATTTTTCGCTGTAATCGCACCGTAACTCTTTATTTTTCTTTTTTACTTCTCTGTTTATCGTACTGTATTCATGTGTCTTTTCATAATGTATTTCTTATACATCATAATGCCTTGTTTATGTTTCACGCCAAGTGCTTATAGGGTTCACCTTGCAGCTGAAAGATGTTTCGCAATGCTTGTGTGCCCAAAATGTATGTCTCATACATGTTAGAAAAGGTGAAATCTGCAAGTATTCCATTGAGAAAATTGAAAAATACCTTTAAAAATTGCTTCTGACCTCACTAAAAGTTCATGTTTCTTTTATGCCTCTCTTTTTACATTACGTCTTTGTTGTTGTAGATCGTGGCCTCCTGGCAACACTTAGCGTTCACAGTTTTGTGGAGGAAATATGTTCATTTTTGAAACCTTTATCTTTATTAACCTCTTCAATACTTGTCCTGCTGGTGGTCAACTCATTACAAACTCACGCTGCGTTCAAGCTCAAAGAATTGTACTTAAAGACACCAAATATGCAAAGATGAATCTCAGGAAGAATGTGTGTGAAGAAAATGCATTTGAAATACTTAATTTAATGGACTGGCGCGGCCATTAAAACTGAATATTTCACTCATGAGCTGATAAAAAAGGATGTCAAACTGCTAGTGTTAGCTTAAAAGGAACATTAGCCTCACCTTTTATGAAACTGTCAATGGTGCTGTGACGACCTTGGACGTTTTTTTGTTTGTTAATCGTCTTTTCATTTTGTCAGAGCATAATAAGTTGAACTCTCACCTTCCACTCGTTCCGTGGTGAAGGCAGAACTGCGTGTGAGCCACTAAAAGGCTTTATAAATGCTAATAATGTTGTTATTGCTGAAAGGAGACACGTCATACAAGATGTGATGTAAGCAGCCTTCGTAACGCTCTGATGAACGTGTATTACAAAGCTCAGCGTAGTTAGACATTGTAGACATTTTAGAAAACTTTCTGTAACACGTTTTATAAGAAAAGAAAAGTTAAAACCGCTGTTAGTCGGGCTAAGATTGATATATTCATGTGTCGCTTTAACTGTTACGTCAGGATGGCCGAGCGGTCTAAGATGTATAGAACAACACCTGGCAGGTCCTGCGACTTGGAAGATGTGGAGATGTTGCCTTCGGTGACATAAATGCATGAACATTTTTTTAAATGAATGAAAACTAACGTGAATACTGGAACATGAAAGCAAGACCATGACAACCAAAGCCAACTAGGCTTTGGTTGCATCTGTGTTTGTAACTCAGCTGTAGGATTAACCTGATTAACCCTTTATAATATAAATATATATTCTTATAGTATGTTGCGGGAAATATCATGAATTAGAAAGTTAATGCCTTTACAGTTTGAATAATCTCATTAAAAACCGAATGAAGTTTTAACGAGTCAGCTTCTCAGAAGTGTTAAAAATCGCACGACACTGTGAGTTCGGGATACCACTAGGACCACCCCACCCCCACCCTGACAGTGAAGTTCCCTTGACAAACAATGTATGACTTTGATTGTGTAAGACAATTAAAGTATATCTCCAGCCATGAAAACGAGTGTTTATCACATGAAAAACACAATTAGACTTGTGAATGAGGCTTAAGAGGCAAATTCAAGTTAGCAAAGTTAATGTCTAAAAGTGGTGAAGATAAAAATACCTATTCATATGACAACCCTAAACTATATTTGTTTATATATGTGAATTTAAAGGATTTGGTAGAAATATTCAGCTTCAAAATCATTCATAAACTTACACTATCAAAAAGCCCCATTCATTCATCGGTAACATGTCAGCAAACGCGACAAAAAGCAAAATGTCAGTCATATAATTTAACACAACAGGTGAAATTACTTTTCTATGTAAAGGTTTAATGTGTACAGCAGTGTGGTGAATGTCTAAATACTCGCCATTTCACTTGTTGTTCGACTTTTGCTGTCAACTCGCCTCAAACTCCGCTTCGAAAACGACGAAAGTTACCGCAAATCTTCTCGGCTTCGCTCGGCGTCGCTTCCAACATTTCTCCGTCGTGATTGGTCAAATGTTGGAGCTGGGCGAAGGCGATTGGTGGTAAATATTGTATTTCGGCAAATCACAGAACAACGTCAGGATGGCCGAGCGGTCTAAGGCGCTGCGTTCAGGTCGCAGTCTCCCCTGGAGGCGTGGGTTCGAATCCCACTTCTGACAATACTTTTCTTTTTATTGTGGTCAGACACTCATTAACAAGGATATTAAACATGATAATCTGCCATCTAGTAACATTACACTTATCTGAAGCATGCTTTTGAGAGTTAGGATTGATTAACCACTCTTTTCCTGACGGCACCTTCTGTATTTCACTTAAGCACTGTGTTATTCTTGAATAGACTGCATGTTTTGTATTTCTGTGTCTGTTTATAATACACTATAATGTAGTTTTACGCAGATAAATGAAATATAAATTGATCATATCTGTCAGATATCATAACGTGTCCTATGAATATGTATTTTACATTATTTCAGCTGTGCTGTACTGTGTCATAAAGTCATAAGTTGACATGTCTCCTACCAATAAGGTTGAGCATCTCGAGTTTGCATGTCTACAACTGTGCTGATTTCTGATTCTGAATTACCTTTTTTTCCTCACATGCATAAGTGACATTTCACATTTGATGGATGAAAACAAATCAGCACCCATTCTCCGAGTGAAACAAAACAGTGTCATGGAGGCCAAAGGCTCAGTGAAGCCCAAATCAAGCTTTGTTTAGTGTTGCTGTTGTAACAGAAATAAATCCTGCTGGCTTTTCCTAATCCGTCTCCTAACCAGAGTTTTAAAAAGACCCGGTTTTAATGAGGACCGAGTTATCTGACAATGTCGCCCGCTGCAAGAAACACCAGACAACGGCTAATGTTAAGTGACAATTTCACCTTTATTAACATGGTGAGGAATCATTAGTAAAGGTCAGGGTGGCGGGCTGGAGGAGGTTTTGGTGCTCAGGTGGTGCCTGTAAAGAGAGCAACACACTGAGAGAGAAAAGACTCATTAAATCACAAGGACGTCACTGCGACAAATCACACCGCTCAGCTGTACGGGGTGTTTTCATTATTTCAGATTGCATATTTTCACCCGGGCTTCTTTAACATATTTATTGTCAAATGTCCTTTGGCATGTCTGAGCACAAAATCTGAATGATTTAATGAAAAATTCCTAAAACGTCAGATGGAGCATTGAAAAGCACCATGTGGACATTTTTGTCTGTGGGTATTGAATTAATCTGTCTAAAGTTATTCCACACGCTTACACCTTGGAGTATAATTAAATTAATCTATCAATTGCACTAGATTCATTACAGCCATAAATGCATCCTATACTTTAGTTCTATTTGATCAATTATGACTTAATATGCCTCTACTGTTAACAGACTGTGGACGAGTACCCTGCAACTGCCTTTAACGTGTTTTTATTGCACTTCAATAGCTTCAACAACCTCGGGGCGACGGATGCATGTCGTGCTTTGTTCTCTCTCAAATGTCTGTGAACATGATCCCGTCATTAATTACATTTGCTATCGTACGATTAAATACAGCAGACATCAACACTATTGATTTGGCGTCAATCCTACATACACCTTTGTGCTATTGTAGCCTAAATAATAGTGCGCAAATGTGTATTAATCCACAGCTGAAAATAGTCCTCAGCAAAAGCACCTTTTCCTTGTGTTTGAGTGATGTTTGATAAAAACTACTGTGCACAGCTGTTTCAACAAATTACTGTTTTAAAGATGAAATGATACCTGTGGGCTCAAAAAATCAAAATAAATAATGTCTTCTGTAAAAAAAAATAGCTTAGGGCTTTTTACCACAGACAAGTTAGAAAGTCCTGAGAGAAGAACATCAGGGGATGTTATTAAAAGTAAGAAAAATATAAAATATATCCTTTAAGATACTGTTCTCCATTCGGCCTCCTGTCTGCCCCGACGGACTAAACCCCTCTGGAGCATCGAGGCAGCCAAATCAACTGTCAAGAGTTAAACACAAGCGGTACTTAACCCTGACCAAACTCTCAGTGTGCTCCAGCATATGAACTCCTGGAAAACAGGTGAATAAATAAAGGAGTTTTTTTTTTTTTTTTAATCATTTACAGCGTAAGAATGCATGTCATCAACTTCATGTCCTGAATTATTGGCCAGAATTTTGATTCCCATGGCAGCTCTGATGTTTCAGAGGTCATGAACTCTGAGCACGGACGCTAATAGAGGAGTGAAAGCAGCTTTGGTGTTGCTTCGGCTGCTTGAGTGACACTGAACTTGCATTAGAGAGACAGTGTCTTCCCTTGGAGAACACATGCATGGACAGAGGCTACATTTCCCTCTTTTCACTGCATGAAAAGGGGGGAAAGGTTCAAACATCCCCTCCTGTAGCTTACTTGTAACATCAAAATTCAACAAACGTCAGCAATATTTGCACAAGATGCAATGAAAAATACATTTTAAAAAACTGCGCCTGGTCTATAAATCCACACGAGACTGTGATGATTAAGATGTTATTTTGTCCAGTGTGAGACAAAAGTTCCTCTTTCAGAAGTCATGACAGTGGGGGAGGGTTTTAATCAGAGATTCCTACTTGCTTCCTCTATAGAAGGGGGACTCAGACAGAAGGCAGATTTTTTAAATTTGGTCAACAAGGAGCTCAAAACTTGAAAACCTTGCAGAAGGCATCATGTGGGTGCAAGATGAGGACAGCGGGGCCGCAGGTAAGACTTGACAATGTGGATAAAAACTGGTGCTGAAATACTGAGTTGAGTCACATGATGATTTTTGCAGTTTCAATAAGATCTCTCAGTATCTAAATAAGTCACATTAGTCTTTGTGGGCATGTGGAATAAGATAGTCAAATGAGGTTTAGTTCAGAATTTTTTTTTTTTTTCACTCAATATTTCTTGAATAGGGATTTCCTTTTAATGAGCCATAAACTCTGTGCATTTTCGCATTTGCTACTCAATTAAAGCAGATTTCATAGTTAATGAGAAGATTGGTACAACTCTCACTTCTGTTAAATATGAAGCTTAGCCTTGCTAGTATCAAGACTTGGGTTTATGTGCAGGAGTTTCTTTGACAGGCAAAGTTAATAAATCCCACATTTAACTGCACTTAAAACCACAAATTGTGGTTGTTGTAGCAAAAACTGAAGCTACAGACAACAACCAGTTAGCATAGCCTAGCTTACAGACTGGGACTAATGTGCAGGAAAGCTTCTTGCTGGGCAAAGCTAAATAGTCCCATATTTAACTCCAGTAATTTTTAAACAGTTTTGAAAAGATGAAACAAACAACATGTAAAACATTAGTTCATGAGCTTTAGTGTGGCAGGTAGGTGGATTTTGTAACCTTTCTGAAAGAGCCACATTAGCTAGTCACCAATGTTTCCAGTCTTCAAGCTAAGCTAGGCTATAGGTGTTAGCTGGAATGAGTCAGTGCTCACTTACAGTTCACCACATTGGGGAATATTTGAATCATTTTCCTGACAGGAGCGTGGAAAGATCTTTACCACTGTCATTTCTGTTAAATATCAAGCTACAGACAACAGCCAGTTAGCTTAGCCTAGTATAAAGAATGGGGTTCATGTGCAGGGCAGCTTCTTGGCTAGAAGTCCCATATTTAACCCCACTTAAAACCACAAATTGCAGCTTTTACACAGTTTTTTTTTTACAGGTGAAACAAAGGACAAGTGGCTGGTAGATAGATTTTGTTACTTTCAGACTGAGCCAGGTTAGCTGGTAAATGCCGCTCAAGCTAGACTATATATGTTGCTTGTGCTAAGGTTAGCGAGGCTAACCAAGCTAACCAGGCTAACACCTGCTAAGCACCTGGAGAGTGTTGAGGTGCTAACCGTCAAAGAATGTCATTTTACCACTGTACTGTTTCCAATATCCATGTTAAGCTACACCTTACTTTTGGGAAATACAATGCATTAGATTAATACACTTTCTTGCTCATAAATAGATAAGAGGATTGACACCACTTTAATATCTGTCAGGTAAATATGATGCAGCGGCCAGCAGCCGGTTAGCTCAGCTTAGCACAATGGAAACAGTGGTAACCAGCTAACCTGGCTGTGTATGAAGGTAACAAAATCCATCAACCAGCAATTCAAGCTCACTAATTAACACGTTATATCTCGTGTAAATTACACAATGTGTTAAATCAGCACATTGTAGTTTTGTGCTAGACTACTTCCTGGCTGGATGTAGCAATGGTATCAGTGTTCTCATAAAGCTATCAGCAAGAAAGCATGTGAACTTGTGAAATGTCAAACTTTACACTGTCAGTCAGAAGCTACAGAAAGTGAAAAGTGTTTTGTAGGATCCTTCTGTGATTTCACTTCTTGTTTTTCTGCCATCAGCCTCCTTCACATGGCCTCGTAAAGTTCCTCATGTAGCTACACAGACAGGATGTGAGGATCTCCGAGCCATGAACACCCCTTGTTTCACAACCTGTCTGTTGCGTGACGATTAAACTGATTTTCTTTTTCCCACAGAGTCTGACGGAGAGAGTGATTTATCCTCTGAAGATGAGGGAGACATTCAGGTATCTCTGTTGGCGACAGGCCACTTTCTACTCGTTAACACTGAATATCCTGCTCAAACACGACGTACTCGTGACGTTTCCCATGTGATGGTAGAACAATGGAAATGCCATACAATTTGGACTGGCTGTGGTTGAGAAAAAATGTAGATGTTTAATCTTGTTATCATATTAAATAAAATAAAAAAAACAATTTAAAAAAAGAGTGAAAGAAAAAAAAAAAATAAGGTCTGCACAAACTTGATTCATTATTTTATTTTTTTTTAGCTGCTGGTGCCTCAATCGTCTGATTATAGAACATAATGAAATACTTGACTCATTTCTCTTGTCTCATATTCCTTTCTTGTTTGATTGTTAGTTTGAGATCCTGGAAATGCAGAGGGATGAAGCCAATCATAGACTGTCTGAACTGGAGGAAGGTGAGAATTATCTGATGCGTCACAGAGCAGATATAGACCTAAAGTCACATCTGTAGATAGGAATAAAAAGTCTCAAAAATAAGGAAGAGGAAGGATGAAACAAACGTTGGCGTGCACATTTCACACAGAAACGGGTGATTATGCCTCTGGTTCTTTCTGTGTGAGTTATTTCAAATCTCTGCTCAGGTCTCCTGTCTTATATTTTCATCCAGATGACCATGAAATGACTGATGATTCTTCCCCTTTTCACTTTAAGTCTCCAATCAGCTCCTGAAAGAGATTAATGTGCTGGAGATGCAGTTCCAGATTGAGCGATCCTGCAGAGAGAGTGCTGAGGCGCTGGCTGTCAATGTACGTCCTTTCCTTTCCTTTCCTTTCCTTTTTTTTTTCCATGGCTATGTCCTTTCCTATCCCTTGCCAATTCCCGTTGCCTCGCTGTCTGCCTTTTTCTTTTCTCTGCACCCTTTCCGGTCATTGTCCTCTCTATGTCCATTCAAAGCGTTTGTTTCCTTTTA
>OMLP01002049.1:0-12883 GCA_900302685.1 Spondyliosoma cantharus
GGACCTTGTTCTCAACCCGTGTCCCAACGCTGCATGTGGACAGCGGGGCGGGTTTCTGGTGCTGCTTTGGTGCCTGCTGAGGGTGGACAGCAGCCTGGGCTCTGAAATGTGAGCTGTTCTCCGGGTTGAGCATGGAGTACCGCAGCCCCGCGACGAACCGCTCAAAGGTGAGGCAGCCATGCGGTGGTGTGACCCTCCTGAGGCAGCTCAGCACCCCGCCGGGCAGTTCCCGGGTGTCTGCGCCCTGCCAGCGGCTCTCGATCTCAGAGATGTGGACATAACCCCGTCCCCCGTCGTCCAAAATGTCAAAGAGGGTCCTCAGGCTGTGCAGGAAGGCTTTGGGCAGGCCATCTGTTGAATACTCCGTCTCTTTCGGCTGCATTTTGGCAGTTTTAAAGTCCCCTGTCATGCCCTGAAACATGTCTTTTCTCGGCCCAACTCTGCCGTAAACCGCCGCGGTTCCGTTCAGCTTGCAGCCCTGGTCAGTCGCTATCAAAGCCATGAATGTTCTGCTAATCTCTCCTGACTAATCAATCAGAAACACGCCAACACAAGTTGGCAAACTTTACGTAAACACACAACTGAGCAAACGGAAGAATACAAAAAAGAATATCCGCCAACCAAACAGCGAAACACATATCCTTAAAATGTTTTTTACCCTGAAATATTCCCGGTGTTTCGGAGCCCGTACCTTCCCACCGAAACTCCGCCGCTGTCTGATCCATACTTTCCTTTTTCCGCAGGACCGCCCTTCAAACGGCAGTGCGCGAGCGTCCCGGGACCCCCTCATTGGCCACGGTGTGCACGAGCTCGTCGCTCATTGGTGCAGACCCGAGGTAGGCTCCAGTTTGAGTTGTGCTTTTGTTATTACTAATGCTGAGACGTTATTCATATAATCCCCCTCCACATAATCAGAAAGAGCTGTGTCCACCATCACTTTACAGCCCCACACACACAGTCCGAGCAGGGAATCCTTTTGTTTCACATCTTTAAAGGCACTTTTTAACTCTGTAATTAAGTTGCAATGTGAATGGAGTAAATTCAAGAAGTAAACATTCACTCATTTATGTTGTTTATGTGCCTCAGAATGTGTTATTGCATTTTTTCAGTGAGGGTTTTAATCCCATGTCTGAATAAAACTGACCTAAATTATTAAACCCATATACAGGAGTTAGGCGTACCAAAAGACACACTTGTGACATGAAATGCAGTGAAGTAGGCGTTGATAGACCTGTCAGAAAAGCTAGCTTCTACTATTGAAAAGTCTTTATAATGACATATTTTCACAGTTTCATGTGTCATTAGATTTTCGAGAAACTGCGACTTTCTTAAGTTGAAAAATATCTTTTGAATTGATACCTGTGTATACCTGTGTTTAAAGGAAAACATCACCCAAAATATTTTTTTTTTACTACGAACACTTCACCCCACTTTCCATCTGCATCAGGGTGAGTAATGACTCTTCATAATGCTACACTAGAAATGAAAATAATCTTAGTTACTTGCTTCTATGTCTTTTAGGCAATCCCTGATGTGTACCAAATTAAAACAAAAACCTAGAACTAAGAATTTTTTCATCTGGTTACACTAACACCCAAACTAGATGAACAGTGGCAACAGTAATCCTTTTTCAAGATTTTTTTTTCTTCCTCAAAAGACGCTTTCATTCTGTATCAGCTTTAATGTTACGTAATGTGGTGTATATTAAGGTTTTCTCCAAGATGGGCTGGAAAGCTGCATCTCTGCACATAACTCTCTCAGAGTCAAGCATTTCTGGCACTTCAGGGACACTTCTGTTTTCTCTGTCTTCAG
This sequence comes from Spondyliosoma cantharus, assembly GCA_900302685.1. NCBI lineage: Eukaryota > Metazoa > Chordata > Actinopteri > Spariformes > Sparidae > Spondyliosoma > Spondyliosoma cantharus. The sequence goes on from OMLP01002049.1 coordinate 1,813, forward strand.
CCATGAGTCACAGAAACTCTCAGTCCCTGCTCAGACCCATGTTTATCCCTGACCTGCCCAGACTTGAACTCTTATGTACTGTCTCATCCCGTCAAAAGCTTAAGCGGCGATTAATGTTGAAGATACTGTCACAAAGGACTCTCTGTAATTTACTGACTGCCTCATGCGTACGGTTATTTTTCCTGTCAGACCAGATATTGACTCACATATTTTCCCCATTATGTTATTCAAATGAACTGCATGTTTTTCTTTGGGAGAGGAGAGGGTGGAAGAGAGGACGCATGATCGATAAATCCTCTCACAACAAATGTGACAGTCAATCACACACCAGTTGTTCTTGTTAACACATTAATTTGCTGGAATTGATTTTGGCCGTGGGCTAAAGACACGGACCAACTAGATCACATGTTCAATTGTCCAACAGTGGTGTTTCAGAGCAGTGAGTCAATTGTGGCTCGCCTTTGGGATACAAAAAATGTATGGTGGCCCTGAAGGTCAAAACACAACACCATAACAGTAGACAGAACAGCATTTCAGGAAACACAACAAAGTTAAACAAAACACGACATTTTACACAACAGAATAACATTTCAGATAACATAACACCATTTTACAATACACAACATTACACAGAACACCACAACTTTACACAAAACACAATAACTTCACACAAAACACAACAGCCTTTCAGCAAATACATCATTACAGAAAACACAGCATTTTACAAAACACTACAACATTTCAGGAAACACAACAACAATACAGAAAACACAACATTTTACAAGACAGAACAACATTTCAGGCAACATAGCGCCATTTTACAATATACAACATTACACAAAACACAACAACTTTACACAAAACACAATAAATTTACAGAAAACACAACAACATTACACAAAACACAACATTTTACACAACCGAACAACATTTCAGGTAACATACCATTTTACAATACACGACATTACACAGAACACTACAACTTTACACAAAACACAACATTTTACAAAACACGACAACATTTCAGGAAAACACAATGACCTTTCCCAAAACGCTTACATACAATGTGTTTTCTACTGTGTTTTTGAGAAATGTTGTCGTGTTTCCTGAAAGGTTGTGTTTTGACCCTTGAGGGCCACCATAAAACTGCTCTTAATTGCATCTCTTTTAGGGCTTTTGTAGACTTTCATTTCAGGCTCGATCGTTATATAACCGAGTGGAGACAAAGTGAGAGAAAGAGGAGAAAGAGACGCACATAACTGTCCAGTCGCAGCTCAGCTCAGTGTCATCACTGGACTCACGGGGTCAGACAAATGAGCACTCACTCCTGCTCTCCTCGTCGCTGTTTTGCTCGTGTTGTCACGCACATGCACTGCTGCACAAACTGGCTGAACGCTCGGACACTAACACACACAGTCTTTAGGCTTCATAAACCATGCCAGTGGTTGCCAAGCGTGCCAAAAGGCCGGTCCACACCGTTGTTTGTTTTAGTTATTGGACACGTACTGATCCTGCAGCTCAACTTGCCAGTCAGTCCTCTCATGTATACCACACTGCACACACACACACACACGCAGTCTTTTTTCTCATTACGTCCTGTTTGCTCTCTTTGTTTCTCTAAGTCTTTTCCTTCAGCAGCATCAGTGTGCATGTGACAAAGGATTTGAGAGCTTATTCAATTCACAAAGCTCCCTATTTTTTTGGATTGAGAGAGACAGAAAGTGAATTCAAAACCTTCAAAATCTTGGAGGTGTTAAATCAGATTTGATTTACAGTGGGAGGACGGGAGCGAGAGAGAGAAGCAATGTGTGGGGGTGGATTCAGATTAAAAACCAAAGCTGAAATCTTCTCTTGTTCGGATTGCCTTTACTCGGGATCACCAATCCAGACATGCTTTTCTTTCCATACATAGAAAAATGTTTCCTACTACACTGGTGTGAGTTTGTGTTTCCAGCTCTCAGAATTAGAGGACTTTCTTTGGCTCGTTCTCCATGAATCAAAGAGCTGGACTTTGGTCGCGTCATTCATCCGAGGTGTTAAAGCGTGCTTGAAAGACTCCATTGTTTCACTGGCCTACACTGCGTGGTGCAGAATTTATGTTACTAACACCTTATTGTACAAAACTAGCTGAGCTATGCAAATAAACTGGAGCGTTTAAAGAAGCAGTATGTCCACATAAGAGATTATTTGGACATGTTTCCCAATTCACAAAGGTTCTGTAAGGACACAGCCTACATTTTATTATAGATTCATCCTTTATTCCAAATGTTAAGATGAATAGATTTGAGTCAGAATAAAGAGGATCTTTATCCCTTCTACACAATATTCAACAATTTGAAGTTGCATCCAGTTGATGACATCTGTCTATAAGTAGGGGACATGATGTAAGGATGGCAGTAGAGCTGCAACGATTACTTGATTGAAAGAAAAGCAAATGCCAGCTGTCAGTGGCGATTTTAGTCTGTTGTGGCCCAATGCAAAAATTCCCAGGGGGCCAGTCCAACCAGTGTTCGTCACCATCATGTTATAAATAATCTGACAGCATTGAAAAATTTACGAAATACAAACCTTTTAAAATTTCTAATGCTGACATTAGTAGAATTTTCAAACATGAATAAAATTGAAAACCAGAATAGTTGAAACCTAAATTATTACCTGAACAACATCAACGTTATCACATTGTAAATAACCCACATTATAAGGTCAGGGATCATCACCACACAGAGCATTAAGGAGATATTTTGTGGCAGCAGTAGTGCAGGATACATATTTATATACAGTGCCTTTATGGGAGGTTTAAGTGGATTAATAGCTGTCATTACAAAACGTGCCGACATGGGTGGCCATTGGGGGCTCTGGGAGGCCCCAAACACTTGCCTGGTTTACTTCTCCTGACGGTGTACCTGTTTCAACTATTTTGATAATCGGTTTATCACTTAAGTAATTTCTTAAAGTAGTGCGATAATAAATGAGGGGACTTTGGGTTTTGGACTGTTTGTTGGACAGAAGAAGAAATTTAAAGACGTCACTTTGGGCTCTCAGAAACTGTGATGACAATTTTTCAAATGTTACGACATTTATAGACTACACAATAAGTTTTGAGATTAAATGACAGTGAAATTAATGGTTAGTTGCAGCCATAGATTGCAACATTCAATTCAAAATGGTTGTACCTATGAATCTGTGTACTTGCCAGGCAAGGATGAGCAATATCCCGCTTTGAAGCTGGGTATTACATCGGCCTATGGAGCAGCATGCAGTGCTGTGCCCATATTATGACTTACTTATCTCTGGTAAGTGTGTATATATTATACAAGGCTTGTACAGAAAAATACTAGGCTCTGTCATTCTACATATATAAAGAGAAAAAGGTCCCTGTTTGTCAAATTAGCAGTTCCGTGTATCTTTATTTTACTTATCACTCATTTTCTAACGCAGTGTCCTCATGTAGCTTGATTTTTGTGATTCACATCAATGATTTGGATGCTGTAACAATGAGAATTCAATCAAAAATCAAAATTCAAGATCAATGATGCACTTTATCCAGCTATCGTTTCAGGGTTTTTTTACATTTGTTTGTGTTTGTTACTTAGTCAAAACAGAGGAGGCATCCAGTGTATTATGTTGTGATAAAACAATGATTTAGAGATATCTTTGCAACTTTGACGTATATTTTTTGAATACTCCTCTGATGTTTGTCCTCTGACAGCTACACGGTCTCTTTCATGGTACACTGTCTTTGTTCCACTCCGTTTTGCCAAAAACATGAACATGTGGGCGTCTTTGAGGTGAGGACGGATCAATGCTTTGCTTTTTATACTCTTTATATCAGCATAATTGACAAAATACATTACACGACATCCAGTCAACAGACACTTCTGTCCAAAGAAACTTAAAATAAGGACATTCAAACTAAACGGGACAAGATCTTAACATCTAAATCAACAGAATACACATACGACACATGTTTTCCCCTTTTTTATTGTATTTTATACTTTTTATAACTATTCATGTTTGAATAATAAAACACAGGGTGGATTTGCGAATGTGTTTCTACCTTAATTAAACAAACTTCTCAGTAAAATCATTAGAAGGCAGCTTTTAACTGGATTGAGGTAGACCTAAAATTTAATACAAACATGCCTCTTTCACTTTTTACTTACAGTTTGGATAAATCCAATGACAGTTTCTTAAAAAAAAAAAACAACTTCTACATTTCCCTCCTTCACGTCTTTTCATCTTCCTAACAAACTGCTCATGCTGTCATTATAAATTAGCACCTAACCTCATGGAATTTATGTTTTTTGGTGCGGGCGACCAATTGATATAAATCCAAAGCGGATTAATTTTTAGTCATTTTGAGATATGGCAGGGTTCATTACAGCATCGCTGAACTGAGGACGGATGAATGAACATGCAGTGGCTTAAAGCAGCAGCTGTAAATGATTTCACGTGGATTACACTGCTGCCTGGAGCGTTTTTTATTAAATAGCCAAGAATGTTTATTTATTTAAAAGGATGAATCATGATTTGCTCTCTTCAGTCCAAGGCATACATGATTAAAATGATCAATGTGTAATTTAGATCATACACTTGAAAAGTGGTTAGTTCAAGACTCCAGTGAGTACAATCCACGGCTGAAAATCCCATGAGGTCTGCAGTGACAACTAGTGGCTGGCTTCACCGGTCTAAATCTGTTGCATGTCAAACTAACACATCCAAATACTGGATCACAAGCTTAACATGGAATTCCTCCAAAAAGCCCAAACTAATTCCTGACCTCTGATTCAGGAAAGTCTGCTGTTTATCCTCACAGTAATGCTGTTATGAAATTAAATAACACCACAAACTCAAAGTGGAAAAAAAAATGACACAGGAAAAAAACAAAAACAACTCTGGCGTTAAATACAGCATACACTATCTCACACCCAGCACCGAGCTTATCTGAATGTCTCCACCACTGTAGATTTTCTGAAAAGGTGTAGTTATATACAGAAGATACACAAGTTTAAAACTATATCTTTAATCCATAACGTCGCCATATTTTGTCTTTCCAGTTCCTTTTGGCTCCTCTGGTTGAGACACTGAAAGACAAACACAAACACGGATAAAAAATAAAGCACCAAACTGTTTGTATTTAGCTGAACATGACTCAAGAGCAGAGCTGGCACAGATACATCTGTTGAGGCCAGGACAGAAACGTATATGCAGAACAGGCTGTCTTCTTAGTTACTCCCACATACATCCATATTTCAATATTTTCAGAATGGTGAGCAAATCTGCAGACACACACTGTACCCACCCTGCGGTGGCGATCTGTCTGGGACTTGTCCTGTTTCCAGCAACATCCAAAGGTCTGAGCATTTCTGTGTTTCCCAGCGGGTCACTGCATAACTTCCTATGGATGACCCCACTGAGAGAGAAGACAGAGGCACGGTTAGAAAAGCACTAGTAAGCAGAGAGGACGTACAGGTGCCTAGAGAGTAAACAACTGTTGATGGCATATGTGAAGTTAACATTTCATTTCTCACCCGTTGCAATGAGGAGGTTCCACTGGAGAGGATAAGGGAGCTTCCGCTGGAGAGCCTTCTGAACGGCAAATAAAACACCAGCACCTGCAAAAGCAACACAGCGCACGCCTCAGTGACACATCTAGAAGCTATCATACAATATTCAAATGTTCGAACATCCATAAAAAATATAAAACAAGTCATTTGTAGCATTATTGTCCTCTTGCACTCTCACTTCTTTGCTTTGATTGAGAGGGAAGCTTGCTCACGGAGTTTATGCTTGACCAATCAGCGAGGAGGAAAGAGTTTTAAAAAATATTTCCATGTAATGCTACTTTACACCTTTATTCACCTACAATTCAGAAAAACACTTTATACTCCTCTGTATTCATATGATAACTTTACAAGCTACTTTGTAGACTCAGATAATAATACTAAATATCATCAACAAATGAATGATGGTGTATTATTATTGATAAAGATATGGCTTCATTGCTCCAAAAGCTACCTATTATATAAAGTAATGAAAATTAGCTCCAACTTTACTGCAACATTAAAGTGATGTACACGTGAATCCATCCATAATTATAATTCAATAACATGATACATTAATGTACAATTGAACATTCTGCAAAATGGTTACTGCTTTAAGTATGCAGGACCTTTTACTTGTAACAGAGTATTTTTACACTGTAATATTGCTACATTTACTTCAGTAAAAGATCAGAGTACTTCCTCCCACTAACAGCAATGGTGTGTCCAAGAATAAGAATAACTTTGGGGATGTTTAACAGCCACAGGGACAAAAACACATCTATTCTCAGTGTCCTTCCGATGTCTATATATCTGTGTGTCAAATCACAGATCACTGTATGCTAACCGTCATGTTGGATTTCATTATGACAGAAGTCAAACCAAAACCCCCTTTTTAATCTTTTTGTTTATATTTTTCCTCAAACTCTGTGATGAGTTCAGTGTTCCCCATGAAAAGTAGAACATCCTGTTCTGCTGATGCCAGAAACATTAGCAGAATATAGCTCCCTCCTGTGGTATGTACTGGTCCAGATAAGACAGATAGATATACATTATTGATCCCAAGCTGGGAAATTACAGTGTAGCAGCAGCATTACACGCAGATACAATAAAAACACAATGAAATAAAAGGAACAACCTCGACATATTAAAACAATAAAAAATGCAAAATAGAAAAATTTATAAAAATGTATTTAAAAAAAAATTTGTCTGTAGATTTGATGATCTTCTTACTTCTTAATTAAGTGTTAATGTACTGACAAGCAGGAATTTAGCTCAACTGTTTAATCAAAGATTGGTTAGTTCAGGGACCGATTGAGAAATACTGGAATAAAGAGTGAAAACAGTCCAATACACTGTTATCATAGTTTTTTTTTTTTTTTTTACAATCTGATGATTTAGTTATGATGATACAATATTATAATAAAATGCCACTGTCATTTTAAGTGTTTCTACCAGTTAAATTTCACATCACTCACCAAGAACAAAGGTCCCTGTCCCCTTCATGAAGGCGTGAGACTGACAGGCGGTGTAACTCCCCAAACCCTGACAGCGAGAAAACAGCTTTCATTCATCCTCCTAAAACACTTTTATTAAACTTTCTAGTACATAACAAAGATTTCAATATGGGGCAGCTAATTCAGTTTACGGTCAGTGTCCAGCAGAGATCAACACAGATGATTTTTTTAAGAGATTAACCTATAGAAACATAAACCCACCGGATGTTTTGCCGCTAACGCATCGTCCACCTTGGTGAGACCGATGTTCACCATGTTGTTGGCTGCTGTGAAACTGGAGGTTAAAGAAATAATATCATCAGCTCATGCTCCTTGCTGTATACATATACATAACTAACCCTGCTGGTACTGAACTTCCGTGCTGCAAACCGACACAGACAGAGAACGAGAGAGGACCAGCTGTTTGTATAAAACTCTAGCGCCACCCGATGGACAGGAGGTGGTACTGCAGCCCCGAGCAAATAGTTCAGCGTTCTGGAGGTATGAAATAAAATAAATGTTATCATACAATATGGGAGAAAAGATTAATCATGAAGGCTCCCTGTGAAAAAGAAAAATCTACAAAATTAAATGTGATCACTTAGGGGACATTTATTCAACCTTTATTTATACTGTTGAGATCACTGAAGGGTGAGAAAATTACAATACAAAGAAAAGAAGAAAAAACAACAACAAATGAATATATTGACAAAAGGCAGTTCCACAATTGGCCAGTATACTAAGCCATTCAAAACTTTTAGATTATGGAGGATAATTTCATAAATAAATCAAAATATGAAATAAAATATTTACAATTAAAGTAATTCAAAGTAAAAACAAATAAAACAGTTATGTAAAACAATTACACGTAGCAGTTGGGAAACATTAGCATAACATAAACAACAAAATGCAGAAAACAAAAGTAATACTGTTAATAACCATACTGAGAATAACACTAATATGAGATGCAAACATAGCATGTGGATTACTGCTAACAGGCTGACATGTCTGAAACTCCTTTATTTATTTATTTATTTATTCATTAATTCACTTACTTATTTACTTTGGTTAGTATAGTTCCAAATAGATACAGTACTTACAGCACAATTAAATCCAGTAAACGGATTCACTGATGAAAGTTGGTGCTTAAATGAAGTCATCATGGTAACCTGTCTTTGTGTCTGTTACATGCCATGTGAGACCTCAGGCCTGCCACAACAGCACAGCCTGCTGACCTCTGACCTCTGTGACCCGTCTGTTGAACTTTGCGCTCCATGAGGTAAAGGGCTCTGCAGAAAGTCTTTGAGATGAGCGGGAAGAAGACGAAGAAGGAGAAGAGGCAGATGGGCCGAATCCAACTGCTGCTGCGAACCAAATAACTACACAGAGGCTTAGGTTACAGCAGAGCAGCTGGACATCTGTTACTTGTTACAGAGGAGAGAAAAAAGAAAGAATAGTTCAGAGATATTAGTGATAAATGCCACAGAGATAAAGAATGTTTTAGTATGTTGTGAAGTGCAGTCAAATCCACCACCAGGAACCATGAAAAGAGAGGGCTGACCATCGATACCAACTTTTAGAACAGTGAAGCTCCAATGCACACAGCTTAACTTCAGCATTCACATCTTTGAGAACAAAACATGCAGCTCACCTTCAAATCAGAGGGGGCAGTGATGGAGGATGTTATCTTACTGAGCAGCCTGTTGACGCATGTTAGAGGGAAGTCAAGTGTTCACAAAAGAGTTAGAAGTAGAAACTACTGAAATTTGTATCCACCAGTTTTTTTCAGCCAGAAAGCAAAAAAGCTGCTCTATATATATATGAGGACCGATGTTGTTGAAAATAGTGTAACACATGGGAATCACTTTTGGCTGCAGTCGATGTAAAACAACCTCACACACGAATCAGGGAACGTAACTGGTGCTGCAACTAATGATTATTTGCATAGTTTGAGGGAATCTTCAAATATGCGAAGCTCAAACAAGTAAATGTATAATGAAGATTGTTGTTGACTGATTCTCTATTGATCGACAAAATGATTTACTAATCAAATCAGCGATAGACTAAACATTTATGGGGAAAAATTGGACTCATCGGGTGAATCTTTAAAGCAGTAAATACAGAAAAAAAAATTGCTCACAGTTTAATTTAACCTCCCTTACATAGATTGTATATGCAGTATGTAAACATTTAAAGGGACAGTTCACCCAAAAATGAAAACTCAATCAATATCTTCTCACCCCACAAGGATCTCGAGGGTTGTGGGACTTAAAATTACCCTGGACGAGCTATTTTATGGTTTGTTTTTTGTATTTTGTATTTTAAAAGAAGTCCCCCGTCTAAGTCAGTCTGTTCATCACCTGATTTTCCATCACCATGCGGTTGAATACATAATGACTGAATTTCCATTTCCGGGGAAACTTTCCCTTTAATACCCAAAACATGAAAAGAGAATTTGTTGACTATACATGTCAAAATGTAATTCACTAAACTATCTACAATACAAAAACATTTAAGACACTTTGCTGACATTTTTTTAAATTTGGGGGTGAAATGTATCTTTAACAAATAGTTGATAAACACTATAATATTGCTGTAATCAGATATAATTTTTTAAATATATCTGGTAACAACTGTAATTCCTCTTGTGTAGAAACAGATAACATATAACAATATAATAAAATGCAGTTGCAACAATACAAAATGTTTAAAAAAAGAGAAATTGTGTGTTGTCCCTAAAACGGTTTAATGCTGCATGTTTTTGTTTTTTTTACATAACATGTTGTGTAGATGACTCACAAACATGTTATCTAAAGAAAAAAAAACAAACATATGGAGGCTAAAGAAAAAACTGTGTCCAATGCTTTTCTCACATTGTTGCAGACAGTGATCAGCACCTTGCCCTTGGTGTGTGTTGCCTCACCATGATATAGCAACACGTTAGCAAACAAATATGCTAATTATTATGCTAATTCCCCACTCCCACATTCACCATCGTTCACACTCAACCGACGCCACATGCCGACTCCAACAAATGAGGTTCATTTTATTTTATTATCATTTTACATTGGAAAAGCAACCGTCAGTTATCCCCAACTGTTCTTCCATTCACATATTGTAGCTCTTTTATTTCTAGGTGATTAATGTTTATATTCTTACAAAACAAAAACAAAACAAAACAAAAAAGATTTCAGACACAATCTGTACACTCCAAATCCAAATCACACCCCTCCCTTCAACCCGTCCAGGACAAATACGCTAACATGGGAGCCAAATTTTTAGTGCAGTGTTGAAAACCTGTTCTCTCTCTCACACACACACACACACACACACACATACAAAATTAAACAATCAACGAGTCGCATGTACATCTGTGAATTACATGCTTACTAAGTGTCTGGACTCCTCATCTAAGACACAAGAGGACACAATAAGCAGGTGTGTGCATTGTAGGTAATACAAGGAAGGCAGGCGATTGAGGAGAAGTCGACACAGATTAATTTCACTCGGACCGTCTTGTCTTAACAAAAAAAGCAGGAAATGGTTCAATTCCAAAACCACTCTCCAGAATATTTTTTTTTTTTACCAAAGGTGTGTAAAGGGGAGAAGGGATTCAAGTTTTACACTCCCAGACGTCTCTCACATGGAAGATTTTTTAGTGACAATGATGGTGTGCAGTGTTTTTCATGGAAAACCTGTCAAAGGGCAACACCGAAGGAGGACTAAAGCGCTCACTCATCTGTTCATTCGGGATCGAGAAAAAAAAAACAAACAAAAGTAGCAGGGTTGAAATGTTCAGTCCCTCTCCCTGCCCGTAAAAGATGTGACATAGAAAGGTCCCACATTTGTCCACTTTTGTTTTTTATAACCTTCAAATATCACCAGGACAAAAAAAACACATGTTTCACAATCAAAATGTTTTAAATAAATATAGCTCCATTGATAGAATTTCTTCAAAAAAATAACCCTTAGAGCAAACTCTCACACAAGAAACTGAGCAGGAACCCCCATCACCCTCCCCCGGCCCTAACA
>OMLP01002050.1:0-11412 GCA_900302685.1 Spondyliosoma cantharus
GGACGACATGCAGTAAAGGGCAACAGGTTGGATTTGAACCTGGTGCAATGGAGTGAAGACTCATCCTCTTGTACATGGGGCACACACTCAAAACGACTTGAACAGGCTGTGTACAAGTCACTGATGATAATGCTTAGCTAGCTGTTGAAGGTGAGTATACCATTCTGTCTAATTTAGATGTGTTACATAGAAACAGAAGATGTGAGGAGCAGAGGCATTTTTCAAGTAAGTAGCAAATAAATTACCAAGTAAGGTCAATCCATGTGATAAGATTTTCTCATGTTCTCTCTGTGTCATTTAGGCTAATGCGATCACAGAAAGCCGCTCAGAAAAGTCTTGTCTACAGCAGTTTTAACCAGTAACAGTAATTTCCGACTATTTTCAGAGAAAATTGGAAGAGAAAGACATCTTGTTCTCCAGTGAAAAGTCTTTTATTTTTTGACTCTAACCCTGCTATCCTAACCGCCGTATCCCCATGCTGGGTGAGTTTTGATTCTAACTGATCCTGATGTGTGGCAAGTTAATCTGAATCCCTCTCCGTACCAACCGCTCATAGAACAACATCTTGTATTGTCACGTAGCATCAGATCTCAGACCAAGACCTACTTTGATGTGATCGCTGCTTCAGTCATGGCTCTCTAATCCAGTTTCCTATTTGACCCTCATTCTCAGCTGCGCTCCGCATGTCATTTTCACTAAACAGTGCATGTCCTACCTCCATAAACGGATATTTTCTGGGGGTTGAAAGCTAATTGTCGGGTCAGTGAGTAGTTTGCGAGAGTTGACACAGGCAACCGGTATGCAAGAGCTCAAAGGCACAGCGGACAAATGGCGGCAAGGGGCTCTCGGGCCGGCGTGGTCAGACCTGCCGTGTGCTCCTGGTTTCCGAGGAGGCCCTGGAACGCAGTATTACGTCTCCGTTATCGTGCGCTTTTCAAATGCAGTCTCTGAAATCGCTTAGAGAGCAGCTGCTTATTATTACACTAGAGTTTGTCTGCGTGATCTTATCTCATTCAAGACTTTTGGACTGCCCGGGTAAAAGAAAACAAGAGCTAGAAAAGCAAGAGGCTTATATACTCAGCCCCTCGCTGGCTGAAAACCTCACTTCGAGTTTTTCTGAAGGGGCTCCTGAGGCATGTGACAGAGAGAGCTTTGGGTGGAGAGAGAGGATGAATACACTTTTTTACTCTGTGAGCTAAAAATATGATTTAGTGTGATGCAAAGAAAAGTCAAACAGATAGATCGATGAGGAGTTTAATGCCAGAGCAGTGCTGCTAATTTTCGACTGAAACACTGTTTGAGAAATGTGCTTATAGATGTTCTTTTCAGTGGCAGGAGGTCCTCTGAGGCAGCATTTAGTAAACATTACAGGAGTATTACTTTTCTGCATGATTGGTTGGCTGGAGCCTGCATTGCAGTTTTCTCTTAAAAGATTATGTCTAGATGTTGAAAAAGTCAATAATCAGAAATGTGACACCCAACTCTCACCTTTATGATCAACTGTATACATTTACAGCTGAACCAACGGGACGGTGATACATAATGGATGTGAAACATGTGCGTCATGTTTTTATTCTAAGCTCGCCTACTTTTTGATTTTTGGTGAGGATGGCTGAGTGAGAGCAAACATACATAACCAATCTAAATTCATGTGTATTGTTATTATGGGTAATTACCAACTCGATATGTTTTGAAAGCAGCAAGCAACAAAAGTCAACAATGCGGCAAAAAAAAAATTATGTACAGAAATCTACATTTTTGATGCATCATGATGCATCTGAAATAATTTTATAATTTCATCATAGCCCTCCGACTCAGAATCAAATCGTAAGGTACGTAGAGATTTCCACCCATGGTTCAGACTAAATTTAGGCATCGGGGGTCTTTTCGCCATCAGAAGTCGACCTTCTGGTCAAAACCTTAAACATTTCTGACTGACTTTCTGAATGAACCAATAGTTTTGATTCTCTTTGAGGATGGATGAATTGGGACTCATATGCGGTTATCGCAGTGTCAGCTATCAGCAATTTACTGTTTGATTTCCCTCAGTTGCATTGTGGGTAATGTAGACGGCAGGTATTGAAAAGTTTAAAAGTAAGTGCGAAATAAAAAAGGAAATATCTCTGTAGCGAAATTAATAATATATATTGATTTTTTTTTAAACATTCCATAATGACGCCAACAGTGCTATAGGAATCCAATACTGGATCAATGAACTGCTTTTTGAAAACCAAGTACTTATATCACCCACAATGCAACTAAGCCACTGAGTGACATCATTGGAGGCAATTTATCAGAGGACATGCAGCTTCGTCTGGAGCCATAAGAGGCTTTATACTACTGCTTTTTTCACATAGTCAGTCGTACTCCCCAAGACCTGTAAACACACTTTAATGTGTAAAACTGATGGATTTACCCTTTAAAGTCTGGACACAAAAGGGTAGAGTCATGTTGGAAGTAGCTAGAAGTATTATCTCAGTATCTCTGAATATTGTCATGTGAGTTGTTAATAGTGAAATTGAATTCTTAGATATTTGGAAATTGCATAACTGATCTCAAATACTCTTAAAACAGAAAATGAAATCTGCATTCATTACTGGTTTTGAATTATTTCATTTTATGGGAACCACCCAATTCTGTATTCCCAACATTTCCTTAAAGACCAGAACCAGCCAGTATACAGTGCTGATTCAGCACCCTAATTTATCAGCCTTACCAAAGATAACCTACTATTTTCACAGCACTACTTGAGAAACTGAATTCAAGGCTCTCTGTTCCCAGGACTTCCCCCACACTGCAGAGAACATAACGCCATAATTACAGCCAAAAACAATGGGAACCGTACTTTCCGTCATATAACATAACGGGAAGTCCATTTACAGCTACACTTCAGCTGGATTCCAAAGAGGCCCGAGAAATGAGAGCCGCAAGTGTTAACTGCCACTACTGAGACGTAGCTGCGTCGTTAGCAATGTCTTCTTGTTGCGTAATACCTTTCTTTAAGTCCATATATTATGCTCCTTGGTCTCTACTTTGGAGAACTCCTTTCAGCAGCTAATGGCCGGATTGATATGAGCCATAAACCATATGCAGTAACTCCAGTGTTATCCACAGGGGCTCTTATCAGCTGCCCAGAAGAGGCCCCACACCAGTGTCTGTGGGTGTCAACCCACTGCTCGGCAGGGAAGATTTGTAGCAACGGTCACACAGTGTGCTGCTTTATGTATGGCCAAATCTGTGTGAATGTGGAGCAGTCATGCTCTCGCCTCAGTCACATTTCATAACACCTCGGTTTTAACATACGTTCCCAAGCCAAAGCATATTCTGTCATTTTGTATCACAAGCGAGTTCTCTGGCTGAAAGAATTACGAGCAGAAAGCCGACTATCAGAGCTGTCTTTGAAAAGAGAGCGTGTTGAGAGGGTCAGCATGGGAGCGCAGCTGCATTCAAAACTTCCTCCCTCTGGGTGTATTATAGACCCCCCACTGCTACGCACACATACTCTAGCCACCAACCCAGTTGCATTACCCCGCTACAGCAGGCTTTTAAAACATGCAGAAACCCCTGCTGTGTTCGCTGCCAGCCAACAACCAGTCTGATCAAGGCCTGAGATTGCCAATATCCTGGAAGTGTGGTTTAAATATAACAGCTCGCTCTGTGCCAGCCTCATGTGCCACCAGAGACTCGTCTGTCGAAGGTAATTATTTGGGATTGCCAAATTGTGATTTCTTCTTTACTGCATTTCTTGGACGGAGGGAATCTGTTACCAAATCCCATTGTTGTACTTCTCGCTGCTTTGTCACATTAAATTAGGGCTGGAAGTGGAAGGTGATCAGGCTGGATTTTCTAACATTGTTTTATCATGGGAATTTGTTGGGTTGGAGATGGACTCGAGCCATGCATCGTGGGCCTCAGCCAAATGGGTACTGACGCCGTGTAAGGCACTTGCGTGAGTTTTGCAACCTTTAGTTGGCAGCGCTGGCAGCTCTCGCTCCTGCTCTGCCTCTCCATGTCTCTCATTCGAGCTCTCTCTTTCTCGCTCTGATTCTGAACTTGTGGGTATTTCCATTGCACAGTCTAACCAACAAAAAGACCAGTTGCTTTTGGCCTTTGAGCTTTACCGAGGGACATTTAATCATCACAGCTTTACGAACGGCACTCTCGGATTTGCCAGACAATACAAGAGACCCACCAAACCAAGCCCAAGAGTTGAATCGGGTTTATCCTCAAAACACTGTGTAATTATGCATACTACGGTGTGAGTGGAAGGGCTGTCTGTGCTTGACCGCTGTCTGAAGCCTAAGCTATCTGTGTGTGCCGGAGCTGGCTGAGCAGATACAGGAGCACGTCCTGGTGTATGACAGACTGTGTTCCTTGGATTGGAGAAGCTGAGAGGACCGCTGACACATCTGTCATGCCTGTGCTCTCTCTGGGAGATGCTGACTGACAGGAACAGCACCTCTGCTTCACCTAGCTCCGCACCGGCGTGTGGGGAGCACCCAGGTGGAAAAAAACAGCACGGAAGGAGAGCTGGGAAGAAGATGGCAGCTCTGGCCTTTGCCATGAACTCCTGCCATCCGCAGCTCCACATGACATGGCTGGGTGGCAGTGAGCAAGCCAGAGCTTCCATGTCAGCCAAACCCAGGGCCTAGAGAGTAGGTCAGAGCTGTTCGCCTCAGCTTGGAGGCGAGAGATGGAAAAATGGGGCTTGTTTTCCCCCTCGCACTGCCAGGCCTTTTTACGACATGGACACTCCTGCTGCGCAACATCGGGTCTGGTTAGCTTTCTGAGAGGAGGCCGAGACTCTCTCGGTAGACAACCGAACCTCGAGCTCAGATAACGTAAAAGATCCCATCTGGAACACAAGAGATTCATCAATCTTCGCAGAATGATTTAGCACCCTTTCCTTACTTTTTGAATATTCATGTAGATAAATAGTGATTACACATGTCACCCTGCGGAGGAACTGCAGTCGAACATGAGGCTTTGAGTGTCTGTGATAAAAATCCGTGGGTTCCTTATCCAGACCACAGCGGAGGGACCGGCTTCTGCCAAGCATGCACCATTAGTTCACAACGCTTGGTGACTCATCTCTCGATACAAATGCACTTGACATGCAGACCACATAAAATTCAAGTGAAAAATCTAACAGGAATGTGCCGAGGCCCAACAGTCCCCTTTAATTCAATCAAACCTTCTCCAATACCAAATAAAACATTTTTAAATCCGCTAGATCCAGATTTTCAGTTGGATCTGCATCAAATTGTACTCGCTCATAGATACCAGCCAGATTTATTTTTTTCAGCAAGATCAATGCATTATTCTCAGAGAAAATATGGTAAAATGTCTAAAAAATCTTGCAATTTAAAATTTTGCTGGATCTGCACAAAAGTTAATGGGTTCTACTCTGGACCGAGACCAATCTTCTATCCAAACTTTGTGAAAATTTGTTCAGCAGTTTTTGTGTAATCCCGGTAACAAACCAACAAACGAGCATGAAAAAGCAAAACCTCCTTGGTGAGGGTAACAAACAACACAAACATGACAACAGTGGTAGGGGTAATGATTGAACTGGTGCAAGACTGAGCTCTCCAAATCGTGCACCCTCGGTCGCTTAGCTGGCAGCCTTTGAAATTCCTCACCGAGTTGAAACGTACGGCTTTTCCTCCTGCGTTCATATTATAACTCACGGCCAGAACCAGGCTGGGAGATAATGATGATAATACGTTTAAGTCCCAGGAACACTGGGCCCTCAATGGGATCTGATGACCTCATTATTTCTCATTAGTCTCCCCGAGGCACCTCGATGAAGACTTTAAAGGTGGTCCAGAGGTTAATCCCGCAGGGAGAATGAACCCGCTCCCCTGTATCTGTTTCTGGAGCTGCTGGACGAGCTGCCTGACTGAAGGCCGACTCGGCCCGGCCGTCAGTGTGGGAGCTTCTCCAGTGTCACAGATAGCCCTCGCTGTCCCAGATAGCCTTTTGCCAGATAGCTAGACAGAGGGATAAATGTCTGTCATGGTGATCCCTTCCGACCCACCTCGTTCTCTGATGACCTCTGACCCTCCAGCTTTGCCTCCCTGCATTCTAACTCCCATGGAGCCGCATTGATGTGACATCCACCTCCTCCATCTCTCAAGAGGGACCGTATTACTTATCTTCTATTTAGAAAACAGGATTTCCCAGCATTCGAGCCGTCGCCTTACCGCATCTGAAACTGAAACCAGCGGCGATGTTTTAATCAAAAACCTTGTTGAGTGCTTCTGCTGCTGCAAGTATACAGTATTTCTCACATCTGCGGTGCTTGTATTTACTGTCAATAACCGACGATTGCACAACAACCCCAGCGCTTGAGAGTAATGCCAGATGTTCTTGTTCCCCCTCTTGCTCTTTTATTTTTTGTTTGGGAGCTAAAAGTCTCTCAGGTGATGACAGGCCTGGGAAATGTGACGGCTAAAAGACAGCTTTGTGCTTTCCAATTAGCCTGGTGATTTATTAGCCTGCTCCCGATATTGTCTTGTATCAAACCCAAGCCCGACCGATTCAGTTTCACCTAGAAAATATGGACGAACGGCAGAGAGCTTTTGAAAAAAGGATGGCAAAATGCTTTTATATCGCCGTTAGACTTTAGAGATCCAAGACACATGTTGAGATGTAAGATCAAACGGAACAAAAAGTAATACCCAGATAAGCTAAATGATATGATATGATTGAATTAATAACAGGAAATCAGCAAAGAGATCTACATTTTTCAGATTGTGGAGTACGGCGTCACTGCAGAGTGGGTCTATCTCCAGCCATATCTGATTGGTATGTGTGTGTTTGTGCATGTGCGTGCGTGTGTCCACGGTTTGTTTAGACTGGTCGGGAAAGCGTGAGACCAGAGTGAGTGGGCAGAGGCCATACTTTAGGGTTCAAAGTAAAGCGGGGAGGGACCCCCTCGTTTTGGAGGAATGTCGAGGAGGAGGCCTGATGGTTAGCTGGAGATGGTGTAATTAAGGGGTGTGATTGTGAGAACCTTCCCTTCCCCGGGCCCTGCAAGGGTCACAGATAAAAGAGCAGCCCTCAGCCTCCGTCGTTCTCACATGTTGGAAATCACACCGGTTTGCGCGAGAAGTGCACACGCGCTAATGCATGGTTTGCGTTCCCCGTGCGAGACACAGTGAGAGGAGCAGATGACACCCTACCTGGAGACGGTGGCTGCAGGTTAGAGACTGTGGTTCCCTTGACTGTGCAAGCCGATTGAGTAATAGAGCTTTCTGAGCAGCATCGTAAATTAGACAGCTCTGGGGAGGCTCCTTCTAATCATGTGGGCCTGTGTGTCGCCCTGTTGGTGTGGTTGTTGTAATTTGGCCCTGCCTGACGTGCTATTTGCAGGGTAGGAGCTCAGTGACACATCGACGTCCCTTTCTTTGTGAGCGCGGCGCTGTGTGTCATGCGCAGCGGCAGGGTGTGGCGTGGGAGGATAAGTGTGCTGTTGTGTGTTTACTGAGTAAATGCATCAGCATTTGTTTGGAAAGGCAGCGCATAATGTTGTTGCCTCCCCCCCCCCTTCATATCGTAGCCAAAACGTAAAGGATCCTCACACACTTAAAAGAAAACCCGACCTCCCAATAATCCTCTGCTACGGAAAGATCGGAGCAGTGTGGAGTGATAAGAAAGCATATTAAGGAAACTATTCAGAGCCCTGGTGGGATGTATTCTTCCTGTTGCAGTGCAGCATTAGCTGAAAACGTGAGCGTGTGTGTCTGTTTCCGGACTGTTTGATGTTGGTGTAATTGTTGAAAGGGGTCAGCGTGACATAATTTCTCACCGTCTCCGCTGTTGCTGTTTTCACACTGTTGATTCGCCCTCTCTAAACAAGAACAGGAAGATGAAAGAAAAAACCTCTGTCGGGCAAAACAAGCTCTCTGAAATACACTTGAGCCCCTGAGAGAAATGATTCACAGGGCATCGACGGCTTTTTCTGCGGCAGAGACAGTATAATCCTTTCAAGAACCCCCTTCCCCAAACCCCTTAGCTTTCGATCAACTCCAGATGAGAGGGTTGCTCAGACCCTGACGACTCTCCTCTTTCTCTCCTTCTTTTCCTCCAGGGTGCAGGATAGAGAACTGCGAGTCCTGCTTCAGCAAAGACTTCTGCACCAAGTGCAAGTCAGGTTTTTACCTACACAAAGGGCGCTGCTTTGACAAGTGCCCCGAGGGCTTTGCCCCGCTCGAGGACACCATGGAGTGTGGAGGTACGTGAGACACAGACATATGAACAAAAAAAAGTTTCAAGAGCGTAAACAACCTTTTGCACTTTCTTTACCTGCGCACAGTGATCTATAATTTCTCGGTTCAACTGCTTATTTTGCACCAAAAAACGAGCAGTTCAGCCGGGACCACACACAAAGAGGTTACAGCACGCCAGTAAAGCTCCCTCACCCTATATTAAAGCTTGACCCGGGGTCTCTGAGTTGCCTCTAAACGGCACTCTGCTGTGGTTTCACTGCACATCACTGTTTCTGTGTGTCTCTGCAGAGGGCTGCGAGGTGGGCCAGTGGAGCGAATGGGGAGCCTGCACCAGGAGAAACAAAACCTGTGGCTATAAGTGGGGTCTGGAGACCCGGACACGGCACATTGTAAAGAAACCACCCAAGGACACAATACCCTGTCCCACCATTGCTGAGTCCAGGATGTGCAAAATGGCCATGAGGCACTGCAGGAGAGGTAAGGATGTCATACCATACGGCCATATGTTGATGTGTGTGAGAGAGATATTCTGTCAGTCCGTCCGTCCAACTCCATCCATGTTCACTTTACACTACTCTGGTGAATATTAAAGAAAAACAGCCCACTTATCCCATAGGAGGGCTCTTTCCCCCCTCTCTGAGTTCCACCTGTTTCATGTAACCCCTTGTACCTTGCGCTCAAACTTTGTTTTTTCAGCGTCTGCGTTTTTGAGGTGCACAGTCGCGTTTCCGTGCATGAAATATCAGTATTTTTCCATGGCGGGCCTTGTTCGAGCCAGTTTTTTCTTTTTCTTTTTCTGAGGTATATTTTTCCCCCCATCTCCCTTCCTCCCCTCAGTGGAATTCTTCAAAGTACGAACTGCAGGTTTCCTCAATGGCCGTCTCTGTTTCCTCCCGTCAGCTCGAGAGATATTTGCGGTGCACACAGCATGTATGTCAGGCCATTAAATGAGAAGTCAAATCTGGAATCTCTCCGTGTGCGAATACAGCTAAGGGAAATATTTTTTCTCTCAAAAAGTAAACCATTTCTCTCAGACGGTCCAAACACACCATTTGGGGTGATGGCCCCAGTTAGCAGTGCTTTTAAAATAAATGTCTTCTCCTCTAATGTACTTTTACATCTCTCATAAACTTTGGATTAGGATAGGCCAAGTGTAAATATTTAATTCACCAAATAAGGAAGCAATTACGGTGGCAGATATCATTCAGGCTGTCAAAAAAAGAAAAACATTGTTGAACAGAAAGAGGGAAATATTCAAACCTCGAAGATTTTTCTCCATTTTTGGCCTTGGACTGTTGAATGGGAGGATCATTGAGTGAAGTGGTGAAAGAGTAAATAAACTTGAAGTAAACCCTGATTTCTCATATTTCAGCACTAACACGGCTGTCTAGGTTGGAAACTGTGATTCCATGGCACATGTAGTTCCTAAAAGCTCCATCCTGTTTGTGAGGAAAACTCTCCCCAACCCCCCTGTGCACCTCATCATGACTTTGCCGTGCCTGCTTGACCTTTTCCGAAACACTTTATGACCTTCTTTAATTAAAATTTGGCATTGTTGCGCATGGTTACTGTCGTTAATTATCTCAAGCATGAAGTCACTGACGGGATATTGTTATAAAGTCAAAATTGAGTGCATGGCAGAGCCATTCATCTTCGGACCTTTACAAACCCACAGTGGGCTCCCCATGTCCATCTTACTTAAAGCTGCTGCTCCCCGGCGAGGCGGCTGTTTCCAACCTCCTACCTCTCTGCGTAGTTCCTCGTCCGGTGACTGAGTTACGTCTCTGCGGCCTCAGCTGTGCGTAAAAGTGTCACTGTGTGTGCATCTTGAGGCTCTTCAGGCTTGTGAAGTGCTGCGGTGGCCTGTTTAATAAAGGTAAATTTCAGACTTAGGCATGTGTTGTTAATTTCCCGCCGCTCGACCGCTAGTTAAAAATCCCCCACTTGGCAAAAGCCAGTGAAACGCAACACTCTTTCAGTTCAAATAAATACAACGTAAAAAATGTAAGCGGCAGAAGTCGGACGGGACGAGATCCAGAGCCGTCGCATGGGAGCTCGGACGACTGACATTGTAAAATAATCACTTCCCGTGACTGATAATAAAGCGTGGTTCCAGCGGGAGGCGAGGCCAGGTGATCAGGAAGTGGAGGTTCAAGAATTGACTTCTTCGTGAAATACATAAACACACTTTGCAAGCCATATGTCCCCTGTAGCTCTTGAAAATAATAGGCTGTGCAATGCAATATCGTAAATTTAATCTTTAAATACATCCTACAACTGTTTGGAGTTTATATCCAAAAGAAAAAATATAAATACAAGAAGTGCTTTGTAATGATCACTTGGAACATAAGACAGTCTAAAAGTGAACACTTCTATCTGCTCTCCTTGCTGGACACCAGACACCAGTGTTTAGGATAAGCACAGGATTATATAACCGCAGACCGTAAAGATGCTGTGGATTAAACAAAGACGGAGGAAGCATCATGTAGGTATACACTATTTATGGAAATGCTTATCTGATCACCATGGCTTGCATTTCTACATTTCCACGTATTTAAATTACACTGGACGTCATCAACAGATCCCTGTCTCCCAGCTTAGCCGGAGCCGCGCAAGGACAACGCGAGCGATCTTCTTCTTTTCCTTCTGTGTCGCCAGAGATCTAATCCCTGTGTAAAACACACGCAGGCAGGGAAAGTAAAGCCCAGATAATGTCAAGAGGAGAGGCATTTTCACAGCAAACATGAAGAGTTGTGTAAACCGTGTCTGATGTGTTCCGTACAGTGTAAACACCGTATATCATTTGCGCTGCTGGGACTCATTTGCTGTTCTCAGCCAGTGTTTGCCAGAACAGCCGTGTCCTGATAACACACTCACGCAAATGGCGGGGAGGAAAAGGCTGCACGGCGCACACGGAGAAGACAAAACATGTGGCGGTGCACTGTCACAAGACCTATTTTCATCCAACTGTCAGGCTAATTTTAGGCACGCTTTTGAAGGTTGGGGAAAATAAAAATTGGATTTGATCTGTTTCCAGCGGCTGGGTCACGCAGAATAGTGAGACAGTGTTCTCTAAGGGTCCTTGAGGGGACCAGTGGGGTCTGCAGCAAAAAGGGAAATCATTTATGATTATTATTGTTATTATTATTATTATTATTATAATTACAGTATTTTGGTA
>OMLP01002050.1:17543-30435 GCA_900302685.1 Spondyliosoma cantharus
TCACCATCCTTCCCTCTCTTTCTCCATCACTGCAGGGCGTCGTTATGGAGACATCACAGCTTTTAATTACAGCTGGTGATTCAGAGAGAGGTTGTGGCTTCTGACACACTCATGTCCACGAGCGTGGACCCAGCAAACAGACATGCAGACACAACAAAACAGCAAGTATAGGCCTGCCGGCCTTTGGCTGTGTGTGTGTCTGGGTGTTTGTCTGTGTGTGTGAGCTAACAGTGACAAATACAGGGGGGATGCAGACTAAAAGCACAGCCATTATAGTTGTAAGTAGAGGCCAGGACCAATTTACCACAGTTGTGGGGCACTACGCTCCCATCAACAGGAAAAAAGCCACTCAGGTGATGTCACAGGTTAGGGATTTCAGTTCAACTGAGCAAATACAGGCACAAGTTAGAGACCTTAACATGTTTTCTCACTGCATAAAACACAAGCACCAACCAGCAAAGTCCATCTTCTGCGAGTTAAACGAAAAGTCACTGGTCTGGAGCCAGCAAGGCACTTAACTTGTGAAATCAACGTCGACATATTATCCTGCTTATAAAGGTGATAGGGCAGAACATATCTGTCTCTTTAGCTGCTACATTCTCCATTGTTCACCAGCTAGCCACTGAATTCGCCATTTGTCGCTGGCAGGCAGCGTAGAGTGGGTTTATTGGAGAAACCATCTGTCTATCACGGTATAACACCGGCTAATTTCAATCGATCAGATCAACATTAGGAGAGCACTGCCACCAGCAGAGTTGATAGCAGTTGGTTAATCAAACGCCTACTGATGCCTGAGAAGAGTGAAGACATATTTTCTATGAGAAAAGCATTCAGTGCCGGTCTTCGCTCTTTGCTAACCTCTTGAGGAGCCACTATTGCTGTTTTCAAACCAACAGCCACCTCTCTCGCTGTTTGTCACATCCTAACGACGCACGCATCTGCAAGTAGTTGCTCAAAGGATGCCGATCGGTCGACCTGCTGTGGTTCGGGCACAAGCGTAAAGCGCGTAGCCCCGCAAGACAGATGCAGGATCAGGTGATAATTCTCTCTGGGTCAGTCACTATGAGCGACACTTTTGAAATTAAATTTGGTCTTTTGACTATTACTAAAACAGAAACATTCACAGTGGAAGTTTTGAAGTAACAGCGATACATAAAGTATGTTCTTTAAAAGAAAACAACTCTTGTATCACGCTTTAAACCTTGTTAGTTCTTATTGTTTTTTTACATTTTCTACATCAATGTGATTTTCATTACCCTCATACACTGTATAGCCGGGTCGAAACTTCACAGTTTTCCTGTTGAAGAAAATTTTAATGGGAATATACAGTATAAATTTAAAAAGACAAGAGCTTCATTAAGACTTGACGTCTTTTGTAGAGAGGGAGAAAATAAATTGGGGCTAGATCACAAAATCTCACACATTCTGTAAGTCAAATTCAGTCTGTAATTTCTGTAACTTATGACAGGTGTTCAGATGCATTCCTGAACTTGTGTTTGTCCAGTTGCGGTGGTTGCAGGCAAAATGTAAATAGTGGAATGCTTATCACCATTTTATTGATTTAAATACAATATGTTGACACAGAGATAATGTTCTCAAAGTGAATTTTATGATAAAAAACAACATTTGTTAGTCATTTATAATAAAATACCCACAATGCATCTGAATCTCAATGTTTCTTGGGGTGGGTGCTGCCCTCCTAGTTCCAAACGCTCACATTTGTGTTTTACCCCAATCTGTAGTCGTCCATTTAGTGTGATTTACACGCATTGACCTCAAATACATGAGCATTCTGTCTTGCCAGAAATATCCATTATACTGCCCTGTCAGAGGATATAACATGATGGCCCTCTAAAGAAAATCTCAAGACATGATTGAGTGGTTGATGTGATGAAACCCGACCCATTCCAGGTACCATATCCAATCCCTTCAAACATAAACACTCCTTCCCGCTGGGTGGCAAGGTTCAGGACCGTGATCCCAAAAGGCCTTGAGACGTTTCATTCAGATTAGTGGGATCTTAAGTCTCCCTTTGATTTGATTCCTTTTCTCCGTCTCCTGCTGCATCTCCGACAGATGCTGCTGCTTTCTGGAGTACACAAACCTCTCCTCGGTGAGGTGAGACCCTGAAATGACCGTTGAAATTGCACTGTAATCATACACATCTAAAAACAACAAGAAAATGTCTGCCATATGCCTCGGAGCCCTCTGTTTGTGTTTTAGTGAGTCGGAGGTGGATTATTGAACAGAGTGGGCGAGCGGTGCCTGGATCGAGGGGCTGAGTGGCGGTGACTGTTATTTGCCCGTGTCTGTGATCAGATCTGTCAGAGCCACTCAGCTGTCTGTCTGCCTGGTGTTTGACAAGTGGTTGATACAGCACAGGCCTTAGAGAGGATCAAGCCCTTCCTGAATTGGCTTTACCTCTCTCCCCTGTGCAACAGGAGCTCTGGGAACACATCAAACACAACCCCCCTCCCCGCATTTTCGTCCGCTGTGAACTGATGAACTATTTTTATCAAAAAATATGCGCGGGCTGTCGGATCATCAGAGGAGACTGACCAACGCCAGCGCCTTTCGAGAGTTAGTCGAACAACTAAAGAAAACAAAAAAGCGCCAGTCGGACTTGATTCCCTCATCACTGGCCATCGCACGGGGATTGCGGCATGATCCTGATGGCCCCTGTGTCTGTTTTACTGTCTAAGCCCGTCTGACTTAGCTTGGCTCCCCACTCGTTAGGGTCTGGTCTCTGTTTTGGGACAGTTGTGCTTCCATGTCCAAACATGTGAGGGATTTCCTCCTGGGGTTTCCCAGTAGAGAGAAGGAGGGATAAAAGGACTTGCGCAGAAATGAGATATAAAGAGGGAATCATGCTGGACAATTTCCTCCTAGATCCCCCCCCCCGTTCCCTTACGCAAAGCCCCACAGAGACAAGGAGGATGTAGACCAGGTGGAAATAGAGACCGGAGAGTGTGTGCGCACATTTAAACACGCGCACGGAAACACTCTCACGCACAAGCACACGTTGTTATGGATGCTGGAGATGGTGATTGTTGTGGATCACACATGGGCACTTTGTTCCATCTCAAAATAGCCGTACTTCCCCGCCCCGCTTAGAAATTGTTGCTACGCCTGTCATCTTTCTCTTCTTGCCTGGCAAATATGCAGTTTTACGGTGATATCGCTGTTAGATATACCATCAAAATTATTTCTACTTCTTGATTTTAAACTGAGCTAAACAAAAGCTGGTTCTCTCATCTCTAACCGGCGACCGTCGTTATTTGGCTGAATTTACAATCATCATGGGCAGACTTTATTACCTGTTTATATCCAGCTACCTGAGCTAACGTTAGCCTGATTATGTAGCATAAACGCCTTTTTACACAAGGGCAGATTTTCGTCTTACCCTAACCCGCAGGCGGTCGGTACATACGAATTTCGTCGATGTCAGCGGATTGCCGCCTGCGGCATATAACCGGCAAAGTCCTTTGTTTCAACTTCCAGGTCATAGCTAGCTTTCTGACAAAATGGGAGAAAACTTGTGAATTTAGTTTCCCAGCATTCAATACTGCATGACAAACACCACAAACACTACTTTAGCGCACAAGTAAAGGACAATACGTCGCTTAAGATCGCAAAGCAGCTGGGATACAATGAAGAGAGAGATAGATTAGGTTTTAGGTCCTAGTATTATCAGGCTAATAAGGAAGGAAGGAAGTCTAAGATCACACTTTTATTGCATTCTGACATAACCATTTGGCAGCTTCGCTTTTTTACTGCTTCAAATTTTAACACAAAATGTTTTCATTTTTACAATGCAGAAAAAAAGGCTTTTAGGATTAGGACTCTCCGATATTTGGCAGATGCAAAACTATCTCAGTAAATGAGTTTGACTCTGTTTTGATCCAATAAAGAGCAGGACAGAGCTGCTAATGTTGCACTAAACTCTGATAGAAACCAATGAGTGGCTTCCACACAGTAGATACGCTCGCAAACTCAATCAATTACACTTTTATTTTCCATGGTACACCCTGCCATGTAGTAGTCAGTAGTTTACAGTGTTGACAAATTGTTTGTAAAAATCCCTCCTCGATCTTATGGTCGCAGTGGGCTGCAGAAAGCCCACTGCCTTCAGCAAACCTTATTGCGTGCCCCCCTCATGGCTCTGTTAACAACCATTTTATTCCTCTCCATAAAGTGGGGTGGGGTGCTGTAATGCAGCGATTGTTTGTGAAGACTTAGGGGCTCATGAGAGGGGGCCGAGTCAGGTAAATCCCCAGACCAGGGCACTCTGTTGGGGGTGGACCCCCCCTCAACCCGAGGCCCCAGACCTACATTATACTCCTGGAAATGCAGATTCACCTCCTCGGATAAACAATAAGTGTTGCAAATATTTGTTTGATATTCATTTATTTAATATTTGCTTGTCCTGCCTTGAGCCACCGTCGGTATGAGGGTGCTTTTAAAAGTGCACAGTTAATCCTGGTGGGGTGCTGGTTTACACGGAGAGACGATGATTGGTGAGGCAGAGTGAGTGTGTTTTATTCTGTTAGTCAAAGGGATGCCAAGCCTGATTTGCTGTAAAACGGGAAAGGTAGAGCTTTTACAGCTTTTATTGGCTTCTTCTTAATGGCACAGCAAGGATAATGAACGGTGTTGAGCTGCACTGACGAGGGGACGCAGATGACAGTTATATCGGACTTTCTCGAGAGCGGCTTGTTATCAAAGAATGAAAAGGACAAATAGATGCATGCTGGATCTCATGTCCGTTGAAAATGATTGATTTCATCAGCCCAGTGCAATACACTTATCGGAAACGAAGATGAATGACTATCATAACTCTGTGAGACACTTCCTGCTTTAAATCACAGCTTGTGGGAATTATGAGATGGATCAAAGTCTTTATAGATATCGCATCTTGATACAGAAGAAATGGAAATCAAAGTGGAGCGCTCTGGCCCTTCTCTTTCCTCGAGTAAAGACAAACAGAGTTCACATCTGTTGTAATTTCCCAGCTGGAATGATGAATTTGCTACCGTATATCCCAGCAGGTTTCCTCATCTTGGATACGCGGTCACATTTTAAAAACCACCTCCTCCGTCTGCCGCCGCTATCTTCAGCTCGCTCTGCCTCGCCCCCGTGCACACAACAAATACAAACACAAACAGACCCACGCCAGCAGCGGGTCTGAAGGAACTCCCTTTGATAAGTGCTGAGCTTTATATTTTTCTCATCAGAAAATGAAACACAACATTAAGCCATTCATTAAAGTCAACTAAAGCTAATTATCCCTCATTTGCCCAAGTGCCCGTGGGGCAGGAGAGCCCCATATACTTAGACCCAGATGTGTCGATGAGTCAGTCGGGGAGATAGCAGACCGCAGAGGGGGCCGCTCACTTCTCTCATAGTCCTGCGGTTTCAAGGCACATCGGGCTCAGCGGGCCGGCCATGATGCCTGTTCGCTGCCTGGCTGCTGACGTTACCCCCTCATGACACCATTTTCTGTGTGAAGCCGCTGCAAAACAGCAAGCTCCCATTTAGTGGGGAAAAGGTCGATAATGATCAGTTATAAGCCTTAATTCAAAATTGAAACATTAAGAGAGAGTGGCATTCCTCGCTAGCTGGCCCATTTTCTAAGCTGTGCAGCGGCTGAGTCACGTAAACACCAGGCTTTCATTAAAGTGAGCCGTCTATGCTGCAGGGGGCAGCAGTGTGCGTATAGATTCCTGCTTTGCAAGCTGAACTACAAGTCTTTACATTCTGGCAGCTTCATGTGCAAGTAGGAGAACCGGAACAGTTGGCAGGATGGTCACAGCCCAGAAACCATACATAACATCATGTGATTTTACTCATCAGGTCTAATTTCTTACTCCTCTGTGTCTGGTACCCCCACCAGACATTTAGAAATAATGGCTGAAACCACTTTACCACTGGAATGATGAAATTTAGGCCCCGTCGCTGAGTCCAGTTGTCTCAGGGTGAGGCATCTGCTCACTGCAATTTAGGAGAGTCATTTGTGTTTTGACGTGAACCTTATATGAAATGCTTTCCGTGTATGGTATGTATGAAGCTGTTACTGGAGTTTTATTAGATTGGATGCTATTCCCTGTTGAATCCACAATTTTTCAAGCTGGGTGCATTTATTCTTGTAAATCTTGCCTAGTGCAGCTTTAAACTAATAAACTTTACATGGATTGGTTTGAAACCATCTGCTCCTGCGTGGGACCCTTTTTAACTTCCCCCTAGTCAGGACAGATAATACTGCTGTTGTTGAAAAGTGATATATTTAATGAAAACTAATTTAAAGAAAGTAACAGTAATCATATTCGTCAACACGGTCGACCATTCTGTTTGCCTTTTATTTATATTGGGAGACTGTAAATTGCTTTAACATATGTTCTGAAGTTTTAGAGTTATGAGGTTGCAGAGCTTAATTTAATGGGACAAAAAAACAGGAGATCCATGTAAGATGCTTGTGAGCCAGCAACTGTTGTAGCCTTATGTTTGGCTAGCATAGCAAGCTAGCCAACTTAGCAATTTGCAAATAACTGCTGATACAAATACAAAAAATAATTTTAGAGAAGTTTTTATCAGCTCCATTTCATTGACAAATAGCTTTGTTGCACCAACAAAAATAGCTAATTGAGGCTTTTTGATCTGGTGTGACTGCCAGGTTAGCTCTAGCACAAGGTTAGCACTGTTTATTACACAGATGCTTCAAAAGATTTAATATACTGTACGTCAACACTATGAGTATATGAAGGATTTCAATACCATGTTGACTCAGCAGCATAAAAGTCAACGACAGAAGCCTGAGAAATTGTGCCCAAAGTTTCCAATTTGGAAGTCTGACCTAAAGGATTATTCTGGTTAATTTTTCCTAGAACAGTAGGAAGAAGTAGTTCACAACTTTCCAACATTTCTGGAAGACAGTTTAATTGTTTAAGTGAAGGCATATGAGTGGTAATAGCTCTGGAAAGCCAGCGTTGGAAGTCGGCCTAATTTAACATCTGTCATGGAAGGTTTCGACATGATAACCTACCGTTGAGCGCCCGAGCCAGAGGTGGTAACCCAAACAGCACGGGGGTACAGTTCAGTTCCCCGTATTGTGAAATGTAGCAGAGCGTGACTTTGACCTCTGGAGAGAAGCTTAAATGTTTGGGGTCATCATCTGTTCTGTAGCCGTGCTTGGCAGGTTGCGGCTGCTTCTCGCTCGTGTGATCGACCCTCTCCAGAGGGGAAAAAACACGCTGTCTGTGCTGACCATTGAGCATATTAATCACCGTGTCAGTCATGCATGTTTTGCCGGGACTCCTCTGCTTAGAGAAGTTAATCTCCGAGCCGGGTTTTCGCTTTAACTTACTGTCAGTGAAACGAAGCATCAAAGAGCCCGAGCGCTGAGCTAACCTGCTTTTTTAATCTCTGCGCAGATCCTCCGCCGGGTCACAGATGAGAAAATAATGACCGACCTAATCCCAACATTAGCTTTTTAAATCGGAATGCGTATGTTTTAAATCATTCTCGCCTCGCAGCGTGGTGATAGTAAGCAGAGCACGGGGGGAAAAGGAGAACGAAAGAATGAAAAAGTGAATGAAAGAGTGTGATCCAGAGTAACCTTGTTAGGGCTAAGTGACGCTGTGCAGAGAGCCTCTTGTCAGTTGGTTGGCAAGATGAGCTTCTTGTAAATGATTGTCCTCTCTGTCAAAAGGCTGATTTCTTTTTTCCTACATCTGACGTCTGCATTTCTGCCACAGTATTTCCCAGTAGTGTTCCTCCCAAATATTGTAGCCTTCTTCACTTTGTCCAGGCCTGTATTTGTTACAAATTTTTACACTTTTCATCTGTATTATGTTCCCTGCTGCCTCAGATGTCAAATCAGCCTTCTAGAGCCTTCTAAAGTGCCATTAGAAGTTTTGGCCTACCTCTCGCCTACGCCTTTAATGAACCACGGGTCGCTCGAGGTCACAACACTGTGTCCCACCTATAAATCAGCTGAAAACTAAGTTCAGCGGCAGTATAGGGCAGTGTCAGCATCCGTAACCTTTTCCCAGACAGAGGAGTTGTCGGTGTGCGAGTACAGAGAGCGCTGGCTGGCTACAGATCCTTTCCCCTTCACAGCATTATAAATGTATGTGTGAGGAGGCCCTTAATGGCTGCTAATCCAATTTCTGCCACTGAAATCAAATCTCACTGGCGCCAGTAGTTCTCTCCTTCCCTCACAAATAATGGCCTCCGCTTTGGCCTGTTTATGAAAAAGACGATCCGCCAAAAATTCCGGCTTTACCTTCCTTAAGTCCACCCGAATCTTCTTCAAAATTGTTTTTATTTATTTATTTTTTTTCCCCCCTCTGTGTCCTACAAAAAGTTATTAATTGACCGTCTGCGTCGAGTGGAGGGGATGGGGTAACAGGAGAGCGGGGGGAAGAGTTTTCAGCAGTATAGGATCCCATTTACCGTATGTCTTAATGCCTTCTTGAGGTCAGCCATCGATTTTTTCTCAAACCACAAGCGATGGAGATAAGATTAGGCCTTCGATTCCTGCACTGCCGCCGGAGCCGTTAGTGGATGAAATCACCAGGCCTGTGCCGACAGTCGGTGCAATGCTCTTTTTTAGCAGGTCGCGGCCTCTGTGATTATAGGCTAACATATATAAAAAAAAAACCCACATTTGCCTCCGGGGCCAGCAAAGAAATAGAGATATCTTCCAGAGTATGCTCAGTGACAAAAAAAAAAAAGGTAAATAAACGGCTGATTTTATAGGAATATGAAACTGTGGTAGAATGCAGACTTCCTGTCATGTAAACTTATGCATATTCTTGACTTTGGTCCCTTTTCCAAAACAAAGATATTAGCTTTGACACAGATGAAGGGGAGCTTTGGCTTTGGCTTCCTTCCCCCTGGATATGGATTTGAATGATTATCTTTCAGAGCATCAGTTGGACAAGTAGTCATATTGCCATTCCGCAAGGAGATATTATTCTGGAGCGCGAGCCTAATAATATGATACATCTAACAGTGCTTAACTCTTAGTTGGATCTGCACCATGCAGTCGTCTCGATTATTGCTGAGAGCCTCAAATAGCATCACAGGGACACGGAGAAGGGGGAAAAGGGAGAAGGAGAAGGAGAGGGAGAGGGACGGGGAAGAAAAAGAAAGAGCTGTGGATCCCGGCCGGCTTTGAGAGGTTATTGAGGAGCGTCCACCGCAGTGCGTGCGGAGGAGTTTAATATTTCTTTGCTCATTGGTTTGGCAGCCGAAGAGATTGGAAATGACACTAAGTATTTCTCAAGCGCACATAGGTGATAATGATATAGAAGCTCACCATAACTGATGCAGAGGCATAGAGGGCACATAATCATTAGCAGATAGATAAAAGGAAAAAAGAATCCACAAAGGTCATCTCTGACAGCGGTAAACAAGCATCCCACCGCAGGATCTGCTTCTGATTCAGAAATACAAAACATTATGATTTGCTCTCGAGACTTTTGTTTGTTTGCTTGATTAAGTTCTCGGCTGAGACTCCAAAAGCTAACATCAAGCTGGCAGCGAGATTGTATCTGTGAGGGGAAAACTAAACATTGGTGATATTGTGGTTTGCTGTAGTGATAGTGAATGCAGCCGCAGCGGAAAGAACAGTATAAATAAAGATGATAATTTTTTCTGATAAAGGCCATAGTCTGATTTGACCCTCGCAGCGCAAAAAACAAAGACAGAAGATGATTTGAAGCCGACTGTGACTTCCAAGACGAAATTATCTCTGCATGCTGTAAGATTTATGAATTTGTTCTTGGTTTTGAAAGCAATTGAGATGACTTAATCATTTCTTTCCAGGCAAATTAAACTGTTTCCTCTGTGAACCCTGGTAATCAGCTTAAGTGATTACATCGCTCGTAAATATGAGATGATGAAAGCTCAGTTGTTCAGACCGTAGTGCCCTGAGGAAAGGCTAAATGTGAGTTCTGGGGTAGATATGATAGACCATCTCACTATGGCTGTATCAGATGCTGGGGGAAGGGGCTTTTGTGGGGATTGGTTGCCCTCTAGCTGTCAGCGTTGAGATTAATTTATGAAATATGGTCTGCAATAGTTGTGTAGGTGAGTTTAAGAAGCAGCATCAGTCAGTTTGGGACATCTGAGCCGAGGCTGAAACACAATGCTGTTATTGATAAGCCTGATTGGATTCAGTTTCTGCTGGGAAAAATGTTGGCTCATAAAAGTCAGATTGTATTAATAAACAAAACGAATCATCAGGGATGGTTAAAAGGACATTTTTTTCTGTTCGGCAGAGCTGCAGTGTCGAGTGGATCACCACACGCAGTGTTATGAGAATGCGTACAATATCCAAATTAAAAGGGTAGAATTTGAAAGCGATGACTGGAAAACATCAGGCATCAGCTGAGTTTATTTGGTCCCTGCTGAAAAGATGTTCGTAGCTTTTTCTTTCTGTTTTGGAAGAATTTTATGTCCAGTGCCTTGATGGCTGTCATCAATTTCAACCGAAGGCACAACATAAAAATGAAGTAAAAAGTCTTGGAAGCAACTGCCCTACAAAGACAGACAGCTTATTTTTGTCTCTCTTTTTTTTTTTTTTTTTTTGCTCCGAAGCACTCATCAAGCTACTAAAAATAAAGAAAATAGCCCCGGAGCGGTTACCTGCTTTTTTCTTTCTTCTTGTTTTTGACTGACTAGATGTTGACTTAGAAAAACAAGATATCCATTCATCAAAGTGGATATGTATCATTTACAAAAACAGATTTTCCAATAGGAATAGGTATATTTATTTGTGAAGTGCAAGCTACGGCTCACTTTGTAGGTTTTACGCTACTTGCTATAGCTTTTGCTCGAGCTGATAGTTAGTGTATGGGGGCTTAGCTCAGTTACTACAAATTTTAAAAGCTGTTTACATAGAAATCATAGATTTCCGTGGCGGATTTATATTTTGCGTAGTAGAGGAGACGTCAATAACTATGATTAAGCCTACACTGTACATTTTAAAAGTGGACTTTACCAGCAAAGTAAAGTCTATTATTAAATTTGATTTGTACACGCTAAAACGTTTCAACAACTTAAAATGAATAGTCTTCGCAGTAATTTTGAGGTTCCTTGATTTTTTGGAGTTCGAGCATGTACGTCTTAAACCATTTTGACCAAATGTGTTTGTAGTAGTCACTGCATTTTACCTTTGCAGAGCAGAGCCTTTGTAGCTTTCCATTTTCCCTTACCTAGGCTGTGTTGTAGCTTGTTATCATTAAAGGAAAGAAGAGAAACACGGAAAACAGAAGGAAGGTATCAGAAAATGGTTATTATTTGGTCCACGTTTAGTCACGACGAGGATTTAAAAGGTTGTCTTATCAATGTAAGATGACCAGTCGATGTAAATGAAAAACCTCTCTGCATTTTCTACCTCTTGAGCTCAGACGCTCGGTCTGCATTTGCAGCTGCTGACTTTGTTTCCTTCCTGCAGTTTTGTGTGTGTGTGTATATAAATGTGTGCTGCGAGCGCTGTTGCAGAGGAGCGTAAAACTCTTTGGATTACAGATCTCCTGCCCAGTCCTGAACAAGCCAGGAAAACTACTTTTTAACTTAACTCTCACATAAGTATTTGTGTTTCAAGCAATTGCTGTAAATGCAGGCCTTTTCACTTTAAATGCAGCCTTGCGTCCAAGGAATGGTCCAGGAGGGCTTTGCCCGTTACAGAGGGAGTTTAGTGCTGCACCATGTGCTTTATTGCCATCAAATGTAATTCATCTTGAGTTGATTGCACTGAAAGCCGTGTTTGTCATGCACCTAGCAACACTGTTTTGAATGAAAATTACCTCTTTAAACAGCAATTAGGAAAACGGACCTATAGGCCAAATGCCTTTCAGCTTCAGTTTTACTTTGACAAACATTATCATAGCATAAATCATGCAAAAAATCTAAAGTGGCATCAGCAAAGCAAGTGTACAAAATCCTCTGGCAACATTTTAATTTGGAGGGCATGCGATTTTCGATGGGAGAGATGTGAAAGTCGCTTTCAAAGGGGTGATTTTAACTAGGATCTGTGTGAGAGAAAACTTTATTGCCATGGCTCGGATTGGCAACGTGACTCAAAATAACAAGATTAGATTAATTGCAGGAAATAGCTCTGAGATGGTTTGATGTTTGCATGCATCTGTATTATTCGTTGGGAGACCCTATTAGCAGAGCAATATCTTGCCTCCTCATGCGTGTCGGCTTAAACGAGCGAATGTTTTCAAATCTACCTCACAGTGTAGCCCTGAGAAAGGGAAGTAGGTCTTTTGTAGGTCTGCTTAAAGGGCCACCGCAATGCCAGCACATATGAGCAAGGCAATTAGAGATAGTGCCACATTTTACACACCGTTACTTATTTTTTTCGTGAGAGGAAAGGCTCAAACAAGTGCAGTAACAAGGACCCGGGACCAGGCAACCGAAAAACGAGACTTGTTTTTCTGCAGCCTTTTTACTGTGCTTCCCCCCTCAGCGAACCGTAGCGTGGCTTGTTTCTTTGTGTTCGAGATCAGGATCCAGATATCGTCTCATCATCCAAGCCTTACTCCACTTTTCCCCCCATTAGATTTTCTTTTTCCTTTAAATTCCCTCACACTCACTCCCCCCACCCCCCCCACCCCCTCGCGCACATACATCTCGCACACACACCTCGTTATCTTATTTGTGGCCTTGGCAGCCAGATTGTTGCCTTGCGGTTCGGTAGCCAGAGTTTTCTCTGTCACAGAGAGCCGTGGGTGCAGAACCCTCCACCACACAAAGCTTCCATGAGAGCAGGAAGTCAGCTCCCAGCATGCCTTGCCCATCCCAGTGAAACCTGGGACGGATTAACCTTGGGCTGGGAGAAGTCTCCAACTTGGAAAGAGAGTTATGCAACCTCCCATAC